>CM060833.1:32155000-32412500 GCA_030762175.1 Metallyticus violacea
GCCTCCGCAAAGTTCAGACCTTAATCGAATTGAACTTGTGTGGGAGAACAACAGTAAAGTTTTAGAGAGAGCGCCCGAGAGTTGACGTGCTGTGGGAAGATTTTTTCAAGCAGTAGCAGAAAATATCAAAGGGTTTCTTGAATAAGGTCATAACGAGAATGCAAACCAGGCTGTTGCCAAGGCTACTTTGAAAAAAGAAAATGTTGAATTAAAAATCACATTAACACTTCGCAAACATTATAGAACATTTTCAAAGTATATTACTTGCTTAAATACAATACTTCTCATTGGTGCTATAAACCGGGGTGAACTTCGGTATCCCGCAGCGACCTCTGTTTCCTCTATCTCCGTCATACGACTTCATTGATAGAGGACAGGGGGACATGTGGTCAGCATGTCGGCACCCCATCGATCGCCTATAACGCGGCTCTCTAGAACAAAGAACGTCAACTCTCCATCAGACTCTCCTAATTATCCTCAAGGGACTGGATAAACCTCCCTAACTTAAAAAAAAAACTTCCTAAGCAGGTACCGAGAATCGAACTATTAGTAGACCAAAGAGGAGGTCTTAAAAACATTATTGTATTCATATCACTAAGGGGCAATGTAAACGTCACAGAGATTCAGGTTCACTGCTGTTAAACGATTTTGAAATACACTCTTCTTCAAATGAAAACGTTTTATAGATTTTAGAACATTTAATATTCTCATTTTGGATTTTAAGGAGCACTGGAGTGAATTTTCAAAGCTCCATATTTTTGTACGACTTTTTCTGAAATTTTTACTGTGATTACATTGCTGTTAAGTTATATGTGTACTAAATTTCATTCAAATTGGATAAATACTTTGCCTACTATAAATTATTTCATAAATTTTATTACGTAAATACGTAGCACAATCAAAATGTTCCACACGGCTCATGAGTTGAGAAAATTGGTTGGAATTTTTGCAATTGGATCTTTGAACCACATACAACAACTGTATTGAAATATATTTTAAATAAAAATGACGAATGAACTGTGATATTTTGTAAATTTATAAGAAATTTAAATCTTTAAAATTAATAATTTTTTAAAAATATTTTTTAATTTATTATTGGTGTTAGCATGTATTTTGTCCTATAGAATATTATAATGAATACTTCTGCACATTCTAGAAAGTTTTAATTTAACTTAAAAAAAATTACTAGCGGGACATTTTGAATGTGTGAAGTTTTGAGAAAAAAAACGCTCTTTTATAAAAAGATATGCTGGTAAACAGTGTGTTTTAAATGACACGCGGAGCTGTTTAAATCGCTTTAGAGCCCGAAGGGAGGGGAGATAAGCAATTGTTGACTCTCTGTGGACGCCCAAAGGTTCAAGGAGCGATTTGCTGGAGGGAAGAAAAAGAATAAAAGATCGATTTTGACCAAAAACTCACTCCCAGTGTCCCTTAAGTTGAAATTATACTGAAGTTTATGGAGATATTTAGCTATTTTTGTCGAAAACAAACCAAAAGCTGCCCGGTTATTGCACGAGCTAATGCTGACTTTTTTTTTTTTTTTTTTTTTTTTTTGTACCCATCGTAAAATACGCGTAAAATGGCAGAAAGCAGAACGCCTATTTTGCCTCAAACCTTTGAAAAGCTGGGTCGAGTTATGGGAGAGAGGCAGCTGACTTCCGGCAGTTAATTCATCATTCACTTGTCGTTATGGGAGTTAACCCCACCCTCGCAGAGCGGTGACTACTGCCGCATATCAATACAGAACTTGTATGTTACCCGCTACAGTCCAATTTCGCTGTTGAATCTGCAATAGAATAAAGCCCCCGTTATACGGTACTTCATGCTTTTCCATGATCTAGCGGCATATACCCACAAAGATCAGTCTAACCACGTTCTATTTAGTATATGCAATTTTGAAAAACTCGCCTAAGATAACAATGTAATGTTCAGTCTGTATTAATTAAAATTCTGTAGATTGCGAGCGCTTCAATTATACAGAGTGATACTTTCGGTACAAGAGTAGAAAATGCAAATATAAACTGCTTATTTAAACTTGCAACTACGAAACTCTGGCAAAAGTGCTTAGACATGAAAAATGAATGGGACAGTAAACGGCTTTGAGGCTACAGACAGCGATGATCTTGACAATAACACCTAGGGCCGGTTTCATCGACAACTGTTAAAAAAGTACCAACATGTTGTTTATTAACATTGTATTAAAATGTTAACAATATGTTAAGGCTCCTGTGTTCCACCAAGCTTTTTCAGCATGTTAGTTAACACGTTGTTATGGTCCTCGAGTACTACAAATTGCACGGATCGAGAAGGCGGTGTCATAACCGAAAGGCTTTTAAACGCACTCCGATGTACTTTTATTTGCATAGAGTAATTAAAACACACGGCTCATGCAAGGAACGTTAAAGGAGCAGAGACACAAGGCGTTCTAATCTCTCTCGTATTTCATCTAAAAGTCTATTTCACATTCTGTATCTTTGTAAACATTGCTCTTATGCTTAAAAATACAGTTGAGAGTCTTTTCTCTGTTATGAACGACTTAATATACCCAAATATAGCATTTCGACATCCACAGCTGGGTTTACGGCCGTCATTTTGGAAATGTTACTTGTTAAATGTTTAACACAAGGGAAAGATTATGTTAACCTAACACGTTGTTGAAGTAAACATTGGTTGATGAAATAGAATTTTGGTTAATTTGAATGTTAAAACACTCTAACACCTTATTAACTTTTAACATCTGTCGATGAAACACGCCCTTAGAGAACTAACTTATTTAACATTTAAGAGGACTATACGCCATACATTGGTGGCTAATTCATTACATACTGTAATTGAAAATTTTAATGTAATGTGCATTATCTTTTTCACTTTGACGTTGCTATACTGTATTAGTTTTTGGCAATAAAGAACGATATGAACTATGCATTGTGGATTATCTATTGGGCAATTGAACTAATTTTACAATTTTATCTTCAACGAGTGCAGTTTTCGTTTAGGAAAATACAGTACGGGAACTACTTTTTGTGAAAGTTGTTTTAGAGTAGACATTTCATATAGTATCATATCCATAAATGAGAAACTTATCGATATTTTATTTTACCTTTTAGGTTATAAATGCAGTATATATCATAAATTTTATGTCACAGAAATCCAGCCAACTATCATATATGTATGTTATTAACTTAATACATGGTCTTTGAGATGTTCGCATTTTCTGGAGTTTTGTTCCTAAAGAATGAACTTGAATTGATGATGGAAAACTATGGTTGCAAATTATGTTTGGTGCACTTTCAAAGTTGAAAATGCACAGTACATTCGTTACTTAAGCACAGCAGAAGCTCTGGACAGCTCTGATTGGAAGTTCACAAAATATTTAGGTATCTATATCTAACAATGTGGTACTATTTTTTTTAATAATGTTTAACGCCCGTTTTAACCATTGAGGCACTAAAGGCTATGGTACTCGATAGTATACTGACGTAAACTGTTTTGTTTATATTTTGAATTAAGAATTAATTATATTTATTCAGAAAATTCCACAAAATGCAACAATCTGGCAACCTTTTTTTGATTAAGAGAAAGGTTCGAAAGAAGTATGAGCGCGGTATGAGGAAAAGAGGGGGTTAATGCACTGTCGTCAATGCAACATTGAAATTCAGCTCTTGCTGCCTACTTGATGTAATTCTAAAAATACATACATTTTACAATTTTTAATAAATTATACTTTATGAACCAAATAAAAGGCTGCTTAAGGTACAAAAGACCGTCTTATGCATGCTTCTGCTTATGTACATCAAAGATGATTTAGCAACCATACCCTATATTGGTCAAGGGTCTAGGGAATACAAAACTCATGTTTAATATTTAGTAACTATGCATTCATAGTGCTAAAAACGCTGCCGTTACATATCTTAGCACACCATGGGACCTAAAAATTGTATTCTATTGCGATACAATCCAGATACAACCTGACACAAACATGTGTGCAAAGCCTTGCATTTATTTATTCATCAATAATGTCATATCTTCAGAATGATGGGTTGGCATACCTTTCCACAATTTCGCCCCAGGACGTCACACGAAGTTGCAATATCTACTTGCCATTTAGCAATAACACTCCAAAGAGCTTCCGTCTATGGCTGATGGAGGAAAAAGTCGACAGAGTGTTAAACAAAGCACAGTCACAAAGTCTTTAGCAAAATATCTAGAATAGAAAACGCAGTTTTCTGTCCGGTTTAGGTAAAGTTGTCATGTCCCCAACTTGGGAAGTTGCTCTGAAAGGAATGACGATCGACTTGCAAGACGGTGAAGTTTGCTAAGAAGTCAACTCGGCAACGCTAGATCAAAACAAACTGTCTCCCCTCTTATCTTTCCTTCGCCAAGCAGAAAGGACACCTTTCCTCTTCATTGAACACCAAAAGGCAGTAGGATAGAAGCAAAAACCTGCTGTGTGTAAGAAGTTTATTTCGAAATAGCCGTCTCTTTCGGAATCTGCTATCGCCTACTTTGAGGTCGATCTCTATGAAGAATCAATAGCTGAGGTGTTTATTCCGACCGGTTTGGCATTTTGTTAATATATCTCAGTTAAATAACAAGAGAGCGCAGTTCACAAAAATACACAGCATACACCTATTAAATTCTGTTTATACCGCGTGTAACAATAAGGTACGACCTAACATTCAGCACACATTCCTCACACGCAGGAGAACATTTGTTACATGGGCAATGGACCGGAAATGTTTTATGTTAGAACTTATTTTCTGTAATTCACAGTGTTTAAAGCCCGTTTTCACTAATGAGGGATCACAGGGGGTGACACTGATGATACATGAAATGAAATGGTAAATTGGGAAAGGAGTATTTTTTATGGAAGGCCTAAATTTAGCTATCTCCCCAGCGTTGCCATTTATGAAGAGATAGAGGAAAACGTAACGAAATACAATATGTAAGATAAATATAAACAAGGATAGGATAATGGAACAATATGATACACCTGGAGTATTGTATTTTGCGATCAGGGTGCAAACAAACAATTCTAGAAAGAAAATACCTGGAGGAAATAAGTAATATTAGTATTATTTTTGTGTAGTTTTAGATCTCATTATTTTATGGGTTGAGAAAGAATGTATATGGGAGTGTAAATTGTACAGTAAATGCAGGCAGACAGAACACAACGGTTTCGGAACACAGAAAATCATATGCTTAAAATTAACTATGTGGCTTAAATGTTATCGCATTCCGTTTTAGTTGTTATACAGCTAAGTGTAATTGGAAACGTTAAACTAACAATATAATATGTAAATAATGACACGGGAATTGCATAAGCCTAGAGGTTATGTTTCTTCAGTTATTGTTACTTGTTTTTTGCTACATTCTCTGCTCTAGCGCTTTGTAATAATCTCACAAATTCAACTTGCTGAGGAACTCGCTTAGTTTACGCAGTTTCTGCGAGGCAGACCTTTTATAATTGGAAATTTGGAAGGAAAATTTTTGAATATTTTGACATTTTTTAAAAAATGCATTATAATAAATTTCCGATGTTTATAAATTATGTGGTATACCTTTTATTGTGATATGTAGCCTAGAAGGATTTTTTTTATACTTGAAAATGCATTGATAAATTCCGGGTTTTATACCATGCGCTAAGAAATTACATAGCTTTCAGGCTGATTGAGCTTGAAGGTTCTGGTTTTTAGGAAATTTTGCCTCACTGTTGGCTATTCTGAATATACCGTGATTAAGGCGCAAATATTCATTGGGACTATGAGTGAGCATTTAACAATTTTTTTTCTCTGATCGCAATTTCTCAAAACTAATTTTCCGACCTCTAGAGAAACAAATAGTGCATCAATTACCTTGGAATTTTCAGTGATGTTTTAGACATATACTGAAGCTACTGAAGCAGAATTATTAAGAAAAGTTTAATAACCTGGGAATTATGGAAGTTTCACAAAAAAAAAAAAGCTGCAAATAAACAAGTTCTAATCCTTGATCCAAAGATAATATTTTATTAATATTGCTTCAGTACACAGATAAAATGTGCCAAATAAGCGGCCTTATAATTTTCCCACAGTAGGAAATTGAAATATAAGGCCTTCAGACTCCGCTGTTTAAGATAACTTGGAATTCTGTGTTTTTGTTTCAAGTCCGAACATTTTGAAAACGAACTTCTTTTCTCATATGATTGTAAATTTAGCTAGTATTAAGAAAAGTGCACTGTATTTAAATCGATGTTTTGTAAGAGTTAAAGAATGGTATGCAGATTATTTTCCTGTATTCCAACCGTATGCTATTACTTTTTACTTTACTTATTACTTTTTAAACATCTCACAAACACAGTCACATATGAGCTATTACCTGACAATAAACAACAGATTAATTATTTTGTTTTACAGTAAAATTAATAATTTTCTAAACTGTTTAGTATAATCTTAAGTTAAGTTAAAGGGTTCAAACTTTTTTGAAATAAGTATATTTTTTCTTTATATATAGGCTATTTGTAAAACGGAAATTAAATTTACAGCACTGTTGTTTTTTCTATAAACCACTTGAGTACAAGTGATTCTAGTACAAATTTGAAGTATTTTATAAAAGCAGGTTGTTAAAACAATTCTAATAAATATTTTAATCATGATCAAAATTTATCGTAAGTTAGAATATTATTTATAATGAAGAAGGAATTAAAGTGCTCTATACCTATACCCACTATAGCCTGCAAGTTTATATTTCTCAAAACATGACACAATGAAGCAGATCGATTTACTTTTTGACTCTGTAACTTTATTTAGAATTTTCTGATGACCCATTTACAGAAATACTAACAATTATTAAATAATATATTTTGATACACTCAGTTCCAAGGTTACGGTGTAATTTCTAGTGTTATTCTTTTGAATTTAA
Organism: Metallyticus violacea; assembly: GCA_030762175.1. Taxonomy (NCBI): domain Eukaryota; kingdom Metazoa; phylum Arthropoda; class Insecta; order Mantodea; family Metallyticidae; genus Metallyticus; species Metallyticus violacea. Next base: position 32,161,901 of record CM060833.1, read on the forward strand.
AATCAGTTTGTGAATGATGAACATTGATATATAATATTGCGATATACACATTGCTCTAATGTCATTTTTGCGCGGGGAGAAAATTACCTTGCTTGGTATTATTGGTGGTTTGAACTCTCCTACTGAAGGAAACAGGCAAGAAAACATCAGTATGAGGACATGCATCATCAGTGCCATATCTCCTTGTTCGCTGGAACCGTTCACAATCCTGAAGTGCAGGATTTATATATCAGGTATGCAGTCATTGTAATTTTTTTTTTTGATAAATTAGAATGTTGTAATAAATCTTATAATATGGCTTGATGATTTACGTGTGTCTGATTTAAGAAGTTCCCTCTCAAGCCAGTCAAGCGAAAATAGGAGTTTTTCAGATAGTTACACTACGTAGGGCAAAGATCTCAGGTTCGTGACATCTTTTGGTGTCTTGGCAATGTTTCTATGTACTAATGAACAGAAAGAAATTAAAAATCAGTTCGTATAACTATATGACACTTAGACCTGTTTAAAAGAGTTTTGAAATGGCTCCTGCAGGATTACCGCCAGCACGATAAACCTTTTCCTGCAGTTTTCTTGTGTCTTTTGGGGAACCTAATAATTTCTATTTCGAAAATATTAATAATATTTCATTTATCATTTGTATCACTATTCTCTGACTGTATTCATATCTAAATGCACTGTGATTTAGACAATCGCCATCATAAAACAGGAAGCCAGACGAGGTAAATAAAAGCAGAACGCTCTTTAATGGAGCCTTGTTCCAAATGCTTTCCATGCAAAGGTTGGTAAATGTCTCAAAAAGGGGGTGGCATTTATGCAATCCCGTGTATAAAAATAATAACTGATCGTTAAATTACCATTAAATTGTACTCATTTCTTTTCCACAATGTGGTAAACACCACTACGCTTGGACGCAGCTTGAGATATTTCTTTTCACTTTTACAATCGAACCCGAAACTCGTAAGATAACATCACTTTGCGTGTATTTACGTTACGAGTGGAGAAGTCGCTATGCAGAGAATTTAATGTTCCCAGTGGGAGCATAAAGTAAACTCCTCCGGCGTGAAATTTTATAATATACCGTTACCTGCAAGTTGTTAAAACTTGCGTCGTGTGTTTGTTCTTTTACGGGCGGTCCTCAACTTTATGAATCACTAGCGTTTTCATTTCAGCAACGTTAAACAAAAGACCGAAATTAAAATAATAAGCAGCTGTTGTCATTGCACAATCTAATGGCGCATATTTCTTGTAAGCGTAAAGGAGCAATTAGAACACTGTATGCTTCCATTTGGGGTTATGGAAAGCGTGTCCCGACAATAGTCCCGGCATACAAATTGTTACAGAAAAAAAAAAAATCACTTTACAGATTTGTCCCGGCCAGTCTGTCTCAGTATTGGTACAACTTACGCAATTCTTGTACGTTAAAAAAGTTCAATCTGTTTAATTTCTGCTCTACGAAAGCTGAAGTGCAATGTCAACAAACGCACGTGTTTGTCGACCATAACGCACACGTCTTATTTCTCCTACTTTGTAAATGGTTCACAAAATATCTGCTCTATTTAGGTCATTAATAAACACAAATTTTAATGAATAGCTATGACATAGAGGTTTTCAAGCAGTAATCATTTTACAATATTGGGCGAATTAATGAGAACAAGTAGGTAAATTTAGTTTTATAAGTTATTCAGTGTTAATAATAACTGTTTCCCTCCAGTTCTACACCGTATTATTGATAGCCATTGTTGGGATTTGAAAAAAAAAAATGAAAAGAAAATTTATTGAAAATATCCCAGTAGACTGCATAATATATTTACATTCAAATATACACACTTTCTGAACCTATTACAAAATGAGATCTAAAACTACACAAAAATAATACTAATCTTACTTATTTCCTCTAGGTATTTTCTTTCTAGAATTGTTTGTTTGCATTCTGATCCCAATATACACAACTCCAGGTGTATCATATTGCTGCATTATCTTATCCTTGTTTATACTTATCTTACATATTGTATTTCGTTACGCTTTCCTCTATTTTCCTCTTATACATTTCTCTCTAACTTTGCCCGAATAGTTCCTTATCATTTTTATATTATTCTCTTCTTTTACAGTTAAACTCTTTATAATTAATATTTCTTCATCTACATTCTTCCATTTTTGATGCCAAGATTGTTCTATCCGTAACTTTGTTTGCCTGAAGTACAATAAACAATGAAAATCCGCATTGTTTCTCCACATATTTGACATTTTTCTACCTCTTTATGATATCTTAACACTTTTAAATTCATAACTTCAGTTCTACCCCATACCAAACCCTTCACGACCTGCTTATCACATTATTCTAATTATTTTTCACTACTCCATACTATAAAGGATCAATAAACTCTTTTCTCCCATATTACCAAATATTTCTTGTCGTTCAATATCTCAGTTCCTACAGTCAAAAGGTCGAGGCATTCTACGAACCGAATTGAGGAAGGGGACGCTTTTTTACATCTCAGGTCATCAACTCATTCAATTCAGGGCGTGAAATGGCCGACAAATTTTGTTGAGAGGCTTCTTCCTTTAGGCTTGAGCTTCTTTATCGAGCCGTAAATCTACCACACGGGACCCATGACTTACTTCTCTTCCGAAGGAAGTCATGCTTACGATTTTTACACCCGAAAAAATCCGTCGACCCTCGTTGGGATGGAACCCGCAATCTTGGGTCTACGAGGCAAGACCACTAGAATACCAGGACCGACACTGGGGAAGGTGGAGTGCTTTGGAAGTATTAAAGAAGAATTAAAGAATCAGCTCAAGCAACAACTTCATTACCGTGGGCAGTGAAACACGCCTTAAATTACAAAAATAAGAAACAATTTAAACGCACAGCTCGACATCAACAAAAAATATTCCTTCAACACCAAAATATGGACGAAATGTTGATATCCCAGATACATTCAAAGTTGAAAACGGTGAACGCGACGGGGCAATTCACTTCAATAAAATATACAAAAAATGACATTTTTTGCATGCGTGACCAACTAAAAACGTGCAGCTACTTGATTTGCAATGACATCTTAAATTTGTCAAGTGCAGTTACACAATACATGGTAATGTAAGGGGTTAGCGGTTTCCCTTGCTCATGGCGCTAATCTAATACGCTATTACCGCCGCGCTGTAACGTTAACCGGCAGTCTTTTGATATGACCACTTATCGCTGAATGCAATTAACTCACCTTCATTGTATTCGCACCCACGACATAAGCAAGCCTGAGAAAAAAACACACTAAATACCGACACATACATTACAACTTCACGCTTCCATTATCTTGCACATATTTCCGACGGGAAGTGTATTTGAGTGTCTATAGCTAAGAACATACGTAAGTGAATTGCAGACTCACATGGTGAAATGAATGCAGATATCTTTGAACGCGAGTTTGTTAATTCTTTATTGGTGAATTTCCCACAAAACAAATTTCCAATAGTTCTAAGATAATGCAAGTTATCATCCCCACTAGATCTACCAAAGAGGACGACATGGTACATTCCAAAGATTATATTTTCACATGGTAATTCCACTTACAGTTAGGGCGGTACTTAAGCAACGTTTAAAAAGAGTTTATGATTGATGAAATTGCGAAGTTTCGTGATCATGAAGTACTCAAAAGTACTACCATATCATTGCAACTTAAACCCAATGAAACTGCTTTGAGTCATCCTAAAAATCAGCGAGTAAAGAAAGGTAACCCCTTCTGTGGATGATACAGACGCTAATAGTGGAGGAATAATGTTTAAAAAAAGTGCGTATAGAGAATTGATGTTTTGTTCTATACCAGCCCAGGTTCTCATGAACGTGTGGGTATCCTCCTTAAGCAATGTGTTTTTGATGCATTTTATTGTATGTTATAAATTACACTTTGGTCTACTGCCGTAAAGAATACCTTTTGTAATTTCACAAATGGGTAGGGAAGTTCTTTTTGTAAACGAACGTGTAGAATATATTATAATTTTAGGCAGCATTACTTAGGCAAGAGGAAGATGTTATGAAATACTTGTGCCCGAGTAATTATTGTTAAACATTTGTTGTAAATTTATTGTGGCAGTATTTCGAGGGTTTACGTTTTCTTCAATAATATACTGAGTTACAATTCTCACAATTTTCAGTTTTAAAATCTGAAGTGTATTTAATATGTGCATTATATTTATAATTATTATTGTGTAATAAAATATATTACAATTGCAAGCCATTCTTCTCATGAATTGGAAAGTTACCCTTCTCCGACTACAACCTGGTATTTACCTTCTAGCATACTTCCAAGGTAGAAACATCTTTTGGCATTAACTAAGGGGTGTCGAACTCTGATCACTGAATTACAGAATCGTTATTTGTAGAAATTTCTTTAAAAAATTGAAATGATTGCAATAAATTTAATTTATTTTTACCGAGTTATTTATAAATATTAAGAGAGTTGAAAAAATATAGGTTAGATTAACGTTAAAAGTTATTTTATTTTGTGTATTTTGTGAGTAAATCACTTGACCAAATAGGGTGCTGATACATTCTTTCGTGCCCTGAGACCGCAGTTGGAATTCGTACTGCTAAGACCGCGGTTAAAACATGACTGCGGAAAAACACCAACTAAGGTGGCAAATCTATCCTGGACAAATGCAAGCTAGGAAGTTTGTCCCAGGTACAAGCAATACTCTTTCCTTATTTCTCCTAAAATTGTACAGAAGAGGAATAAAACAAGTAATTGCATTACTTCTGAACATGGTCGCTTCAGGAAATATCTACGTAAAGTGGGACTCTATACAGATGAAATGTGAAATTAAAAAAAATGCTTCTATAAAAGTAACGTCCCCAAAGTAATTAAACTTTTTTGAACAACTGAACTCCTAACATTTTCAAAATGAAGTAATAACAAATCTCCCTAGTAACTGCATCGGTTACTTGCTGGCCTGAGGGTTTGCACATACAAAAACTGTGTTTTTCCAAAAGTTTGTAAATGATTTTGTTCGTCAAATATTTGTTTTGCTTTTTTCTTTCATGTGTGCTGATGTTACTATATTTTAAATAATATAGATTTTAAGCACTCTGAGCTATAGTAGTACTATTTTATGCTTCCATCCTGCTGTCTTATACTCCATCAGTAAAAACTTCTGTGCAGAGCCGCTCGTTTTACTGCATTAATCACTACGAATCGCCACCCCTGCTGTCACCGTGAGAAGCGATACAACATTATGAAGCAGGACCCAATCTGACCTGTACTGCAGAAGTCACTAATTGGATTTATCTTGTCTTTCCGAATAGAGGATGTCTGGCAATTAGTTAATGAACTGCTGCAGGAATCCTGATAAAGACGAGTTTCTTACTTTTACTACTTTTTATCCTTGTGAAGAATACTAAGGGCTGATTTACTGACTGTACGGCCGAGAGGAGTTGTATCCTCACCTCTAAAAGGAAAGTTGCTTCATAGCAAGTGAAATGAAACGATATAATAAACATACGAGGCTGTTCGATATTTGTGCAAACTGAAATGATGGCCGCACTAGATTGATTTCAACTTTACTTTGGTGGTGACTGTACATGGTTACAAACAGTTACAAAGCTTAGTCTGTTGCTGCTTAAATTTGTAGACAATGGAGAAAAACGAATTTCGTATATCTAGAACCCATTACTCTTTGAAAGAGATCACGCCCGAAGTTGGACAATCATTATAGCGAGTATATGTATAAATGGTTTGCTGAGTTTAGATATACCCGAACGAGCACAAGCGATGCGAACCGTTCCGGACATCCTGTAGAGTTTACATAAGGTTTGCTGAACCAGTGACTACTGTTAATTTGGCATGAAATGGCTGCAGGACGTTGGTACAGAGCAGTAGGGAAGCGTGTCCTTTCTACAGGTAGACTGTTAATGGAAAATATAATGCGTGTTAAATATACAACTTATATCATTAAAAATTCATTTTTGTCCTTAGGTGTCCTGAAAAAAAAAGTGTTTCTACTATAGCCTGAGACAACACACGTCGGCATGTGGACTTAGTAATATCTTAGCACAAGGAATCATCCAGTCAACGGTAACCCTTGAAGCTCGTATTTGGGAAGTCCCGGGATCAATTACCTTTTGGCCATCCTAACCTTAAGTTTTTTTCGTAGTTTCCCCTGGTCACTTAGGCAATATTGGGAAAGATATTTACATTCTTCAATATCATATCATTTCACTTCGATGGTTCTGTTACAAGGTCGAAAGTGCTGGGAGAGGTGGGCTGGTGCGGTGTGATGGTAGCTTGCGCTTTGGAAAGGTATCTGCCCTGGCGACTGAAAGGAAGCGGATCTTCTGAGGGACTGGAACAATTCAGGGAGGAGGGCTCCACCGGTGTAGGGGGGGGTTCTATCTGCAAGCATGTTGGAGACCCATTTGCGTCCCCGCAGTCACCTATGTGTCCGGAGGTGTCCCAGGCACAAAGGACCAGCAATGATCAAGTATCCTCTTCCCCCCAGCCTATTCATCCATTCTCCTTCCATCACTTACGATACTCGATTACTTACGATTTAATAGAACTGAAGGTTCTAGTAAGACCTACTCATTTCTACAATTACACATTTAAATTTATGAATGTATTATGTTCTGTCTATATTACATGCTAATTCAATGTAGGTTCCGAAGAATCAGTCAGAAAATTGTTTACCGCCATGAGCAACACTAGTAGCCAACAGTATTTCTAGTGCCCATTATGGTCGTTGCGCCATAGTTTTGGTTTATTTACGGACGCTCTGACATCTCAAGTCATCAGCGTCCCATTCAATTCAGGGCGTGAAACGGCCGGCAAATTTTGCTCAGAGGCCTTTTCTTTCAGGCTTGAGGTTCTTTATCGTGCCGTAAATGTACCACACGGGTCCCACGGCTTTACTTCCCTTCCGAAGGAAGCCATACTTAGGATTTTTACGCCCGAAAAAATCCATCGATCCTGATCATAGTTTTGAAAATCCACCACCGATAACGGGAATCGTCCAATATGATGCATCAAGAGCCTGTCGCAGTATCTGAAACGTTCAAATGTTCTCCGTTTTCCGCCTGCTCATATGGGTATTTAAACAACCTATGAACTTGCGAATCTAAGCAACCTTTAGGACCGTCAACAAAAAATGGACGATCGTGCTGCGACAGATAAAGGCATCAATTTCCTGTGCCCCGGATAATTAACAAGGAACACGTGAGCTTAAAAAACAAAACAATGAGTAAATGCGCTGAGAGAGTTTCCAGTTATGACAGCAATAGAATCGTTAGGGAATGGTTACTGAACCGGAAGTGCCGCAAGCAACAATAGCATTCAGTAACAGGAAACGCATCTAGGTCATTCAGGTATACTACCCCTTCTCCTTTCTTCCATCCCTATTTTGCCTCTAAATAGTCTATGCATGGAACTAAATTAATACAGCTTTTGTTTGTCCATATAAAGCAAATACCTAGTTGACATTTTAACAGTTCTATTTAGCATGTATTTCCGATTAAATTCACACATAGCTGAACTTAAAGTGCATAAAGATATTAGTATATCAACAATTTAAACATGGGAGATAAAAAGGGCAGAGAAATTTAAATGAAAAACATTAAACACCCCACTCTAGAAGTTCACATCAGCAAATCAGGCAGAGTTGTCCCATTTACTTCCGTGTCTCCCGCTATTTATTCAGAATAGATTTGTCTATCGAATCTCATTGATCCGGAGAGAACCAAACGCTTCTCAAGTCACTACAGCAGAGAATCAAATGCATGCCGAGGTAAATCTAGAATGTGATAATGTAGATAATGCTACTCCGAAGACTAACTTATTTTAGCATTTTTTATCCTCCTGTCTCCATAGTGACTTTTAATTGTATCTATTTTTTTGAGAGGACCGTAGAATTATTTTAAACTACTAGGTGACCTATAAAACACAGTCCCGTCACAGAAGCCAGCCTCCAGCATGTATATGGTTAATGCCAGAGAGAACCACTTTTTCATGGGTTGCTCTGTATATCAGCCTAGGGTCTTCATAGTACTTTTAACATGAATATTTCTATTTTTTTTTCTTATTTTATTTCAACCATATCCATTGTGTTTTGGCCCTAGATTTTTGTAGATGTAATAAAATAAAAAAATACAGATCAAGCATGGATTTCTGGTTTTATCTTAACAGCTTCACCAGTTAACCCTCCCGCTTTGGAAATGTATACCGTACCGCCACGGGTAGCCGAGGTTGTTAAAGCGCGGACTCGAGCGGGAGGTTTGGGGTTTGAATCCCGCCAGGATCGTCTTCCCTGACTGGTTTTTTCCATGTTTTCCTCAGTTGTCATAAATGACAAATGCCGGGGAGTAAACTTAGGGTTGGAATGTTTCCTTCCTTAAAAAAGTCTTTCCCAATATATGATTTCATCTCATGTATCATCAGTGTTCACCGCCTGTGGCGCCTCAGTAGTAAAAACGGACGTTAAACACCATTAAAATGTATACTGTTACAAATTCTATAACTTGACTTATTCAACAAAGACAATTATTTAGTTTCTGGACTCTTAATGAATCGAAGTTTTTGAAAATTCCTTTTAAAATAGAGCTTCATTTCCCCAAGATGTACTAAAGCGAAATTCAAACTATGGAAAATCGCGTTTTAAAATGTTTGATTATAAATACAACTGAACTGTACGTAATCAAAAGAATGTTTGCATTTAGATACAGAGAAGTCTTATGCAGCAGTCTGGAAAAATATCTAAGAAATTAATGTTTGTATGATGGCTTGTGAGTGGAACATGTTGCTCGAGATAAATATATAAGACGTCTCAGTGGAATATACTCCGAAAATATTAATATAGTGTGTCCCATAAAGAATGCAATTTTAAATTGAGCACCTCTGTCGGTATGTTGGGTCGTCGGACCTGAAATTTAACACAATGTCATCGACTAATATTACAATTAACGATTGTCATTTGTGTGTTTTGTTATCAGTTAAATGGAGCGATACACGAAGGATCAACGCGTTCAGATTCTCAGAGTGCATTTTAAGTACGGTGAATGTTATGCAGAGACGTTCGAAGACTCCGTGTAATTTTTGGTAGATGAAAAGCACCTAACATGTCAAAAGTGCAGAGACTGGTAAGGAAATTTGAAGATTCAGGATGGAAATAAGCATAAAATCACCTGGGCGCTCTCCTCGATTGGTAGTGAATTTTGCCTTCGTCAGACAGAGCGTTGCTACGAGTCCAAAGAAGTCGATTCGCCGCCATTTTCAACAATCAACCATTCCGAGAAGCAGTTTGTGGCGAATTTTAATAAAAATCTGCATGTGCGTTCTTTTAATATCGAGCTAACACAAGAACTGAAGCCGACGGATCATTTGCAGGATCGAACATTTACCTATATCGCAACGGCGATCAAAGTTGGCCACCGAGATTGTGTGATTTGACACCGTGTGAATATTTTTTGTGAGAGTTATTAAAATCTTGTGTTTATGTGGACAATCCATCAACCATCCCTCAATTCTGGGCATAAATTAGACGTGCCATGGGTGAAATTCAGCGGGAACTTTGTTCTATTATTTAGACAAAAATTGGGTTTAATATGGGACACCTTATATTTCGTTGATGTTTCATGATGAGGTATTAATTTTTTTAAAACAAGTAGAATGTATAAAAATTTGGCGGTTTATGCAACGAAATCTTGAATATATGCAATAATACTAAAATATATAATATATGCCATATAAACTATTCATATTCAAGACTACTGAAGTTCGATACATGTATGAAAGAGTTTTTGCAATGACATTCAATTATCAGGTGAATTATGCATTTGCACACGAATCGTTGTCCTTCCATGCTCATAAGGAAATTTTTGAACATAACTTTTGTAACAGTTCCTCCGACCCACCCCCACTGAAATATAATTATATTATAATTATAATATAAATATAATTATGTAAGCCCAATCATCATATTTTGGCATTGTAATTAGTAATATAAATATTGTGTATATATGTGGCATAAGCTTTAACTTCAATGTAAGAACTGTACAAAAGAGAACGCCTCTGATGTTTTTCCGTTGCGGTAACTTGGATAGCCAAAAGGGCCATTAACCAGCATAAATGAAAAGGAACAAGTGTGAAGCCCCTTTTTTAAAAAGACTATCATTGCAAGGATAATAAATTTATAGGCATTTTAAACGTGTAAGGATCTCCGAACCCGACAGGAGTTGTTAGCCTTTAGCTTAACAAATGTTTTAAACTTTCAAAAATAGCTAATGGCACATAGGACAGGTGAACTTAAACCAGTCAATGGAAAATGAATGTTTGAACTTATAGAGATAGTCGCGAAGATTGCGTGTGCCTGTGTTAACCCGAGGCAGTCGTTAAAATCAAAGATTACTTGATTTGAAGCAAGCGTTTGCTCGCTCGGGGCAAGCAGATCGAGGCAGTTGTAAGTTCGATGTTGCCGAGGCAGGGAGCTACATGATCTACACGCAGTTAGAGATAAGTATTTCCTCAGTTCTCATACGCATTACTCAATTTGAAGTTTTACACGCGGCGAGATACAAGCAGCCTAAGTTCGAAGTTGCGTAGTTTCAAGTTTTACACGCGGCGAGAAAACACGTACTTTGGTAGCTCATTCATCCTCGGTACGCATTTGTCAGATCTGCTTGCGCTGGATAGAAGCAGTTCGCATTTGCTCATAACTCAGTACTCAATAAGTTCGACTTTCAGCTTTATGCGCCGCACTCGCCTGTAAGTTTCACACGCGATAAATAAGTTTGCATCGGCATAGCTAAGTCTATTGTACGCAAAACACCAGAGGATACGAAAGATCTTGGACATAATAATATATATAAATTACGTTGCATCGCGTACTTATTTACACCATTGAATTTCTCTCCCATTCCTGTTGAGTACTAGTCAACAAAATAGCAGAAATCACCTTGAGAACTGTTGTCATTGCAGCATGGGTAACAACACCGAAGCCGCCAATAATCAATCTACGAAATCACTTCAAAATTTGCATCACAACGTGAGGCCGCTCGACGTTCTCATAATTTGGCTTTAATTGCTGGGGCCGACTAAACCGCCTCATAATTTGACGCTCAACGTGGGGCCAATAACAATCCCAACCGCTTCACTTTATTACGTACGTTAAATAATGAAACAGCATTTTGTATCTGTACCGATAGAAAGGAGCTCCATTCAAAGAAAAAAAAAGTTTAGAGGAATTAAAAAAAAAAGATTAACTTCTATTGCATGTAACAAACTGTATAAAACCAAATTAAACGCAGGAACCAAAAGGCTTTTTGAAGTTTTCTCAAAAGAAAGTATAAGGTATTAAAACCCTTTTTGCATTAACCAATACTATTTTCATAAACGTTTTATATACTATATTCGAAAGCCTCCCCTACCCTTCAATCTCACGAAAACAGAACATCAATAAGGAACCTCGTTATTCTAGGTGGTAAATTTAGATGCCTCGCCCGGTGAAGGGAGCGCGGATGGAAATCAATAAACGCGTGTTAAAATATAGAAGGCAGCGTGTTAGGGAATTTAACGAAATAGAAATAGCCGATTCTAATGTCTGGATTGGAAGATGATTTATAAAAGTGGTTTATATATTATTAAGGAATAGAATTTTTACATTTCATAATAAAATACGAAATTGTTAGCTCTGCGTAAGAGACATCCAGTAAGTTAAAAGATGGCAAATTAATAGAGAATAATAATATTTATAATTAACACAGTTAAAATCTTCAGAGTTACTTTGCCATGATCCAAGTTTTAACATGGTACAATAGCTTTCACCAACTTCTGCGGTTGGTATCATCAGTGGACGATGAGCAATTGACTTCTGAAAAGACGACAGTATTGATCCGTTTGTTTTAGAAGGTCGATCGTGTATAGGAAAATGATGTATTAAAAGTTAGTTTCTCCATATGAAACCCGATGCCTAGGAGCGTAAGGGATAGAGAAAGGAAGATTAATATTTTCATTAATTTAGGATGCTAAATAATAATTTCAATTAGGACATAGGAAAAAAGTTTCAATGTTTAAAAAAATATTGTTTCATAATCACAAGGTAAGAGTCATAACAGACAGTTGAACCTTTACAAAGAAATGGCAGTGGGTGCCTTGTCAGGTGGAAGTAAAACATGGACACCAAAGAAAATTATCTTGAGATATACGATGCTTAATGAAATATCGAGATCTCCGGTAAGATATAGTATTAACTCAAAAAAGAATTGAAGATATAAGATAAATAGTCTAGATGTACCGGCTGTTCCTAAATCCAGTACTCAAATTTCAACTCTTATGAAACATATTAAAGAATTTTATTTTTATTTGAATAGTGTTTAACGTTCGTTTTTACTATTGAGGCATCACAGGCGGTGACACTGATGATACATGAGATGAAATGATATATTGGGAAATTACTTGTGTATTTAAAGGAAGAAAACGATTCAGGTGTAAGTTTAGGGTACCTTCCGGCATTTGTCGTTACTGAGGACTGAGGAAAACCGGGAAAAATAATTCAGTCAGAGAGGACAGTCCTGGCGGGAAACCAAACCCAGTTCTCCTGGTCACGACCTGGTTCACCCGGGGCGGTTTTTTTAAAGAAGAAAGGTATATCAATCGGCTTTATTGCGGTCTTGGTGATCTAGTGGTAATCATACTTTCTTCATAGACGCAAGGTTACGGGTTCAAGCCCTGAGGTTGAGGGAATTTTAGGGCGTAAACATGCTTCCGAAGGGAAGTAAAGCCGGTGGTTCTGGGTGGTCTTTTTACGGCTCATAAAGGAAACTCGAGTTTGAAAGAAGAGGCCTCTGAACAAAAGTTATTGTTCGTTTCATGCCCTGAATTCAATGGGATTTTCTTTTTTACCAGAAATGTTAAAAGGCGTCTTTAAATAAAATAAACATAACCATATACACCTCATTGCAGTAATTAAAAGTATTTAGTAAAAAGTAAAAATCATCCAAATACAGGAGAAGAAATTAATCTAAATATGCGCACAGGCACGAGTGTCGTACCCCTGCAACTGCTCAGGTTGCAGTGCCTGGATCCTGTCACCTTCAAGTTATTCAACTTTATACAGGAAAATAAATGCTGAGGAACACGGTACTTCAACAAAACATTAAGAAATAATGCCTGCACAGAACTGGCTGCAAAGTTAAACACAACAACCTAGGAATGCGCATGTAATAACTGCGTTGCTTTTTTCACTTAGAAGATTGAAGGCGATATGTTTGAAAAATTGTTATAATGTCCATTAACTGAGTTTGCAGGTCAGCCAGTAAGTTCGAACCGTGTTTGCCGCCATAATTTCCTTTTTTCGTTTCTTCTTTAAGTTTACTAGAAAGTAATAAATTGTCAATAAATTTAATTTTTGTTTTATTGCTATATATATATAGCAATAAAACAAAATTATATATATATATATATATATATATTAAAGATCCTAAGAGAATAATTTATAAATGACGTAATCTGGATCACGCCCCCTTTCACTCTTAATGACTATCATGAAAGTCATAATCATAAAGTCTATCTACTGGGACGTACAAAAAGGCCTCCCTTTTAAAAACAATATGAGACTGCATTCTTAAAGGCGTGTTTGTGTAATTCAGTACCCAAATGTCAGTGTAACGGAAGCAGTGAAGTGTTTTAATGCTCAACCGTTTTGTTTATTTTTCTCTTTGTTGTTTTTATTTTCAGAAAATAAACATTCGTATTAGACATTGGTATAAATGTTTATAATTTCCTATGAGCATTCAATAACAATAGCAGTTTGTAAAAAATTAGCAAAGTGTAGAGCTTTTCTTAATTTTGCTCCAGTGCTAATTTAACTAGTATTCAGCTTTTTCTGTACTCATTTTCACACAGTAAAATCATGAGACAAGTGTTTAATTTTTGGACATTAAGGAGAAAATAGCACACAAAGTCCCTTAAATCTTCTAAGTGGATAATATTTTTTTTAAACATTGGTGGTAGCAATGTTTTGACTAATGGTACATGTGGGCTATTAAGAAGAAACGCAATTTTGAGGACAAAAGAAGGTTTAGGAGAACAATTAAACTTTTAAATGAAGAGCAACTTTGGGTGTATAGAGGCCCAGTTCGGTTACAGCAAACTTCTGGCATCTTCAGAAAAACCCCTACGCGATTGGTCGCGGGATGAGAGAAATACACACAACAGCGCGTGGGATATTACGGAGACCCTAATTATGGGCATGTGGTGACGCAGAAACTTCAGTATCAGCTTATGCAAGAAGAATACAAAGTAATAATATAATAAATAAAATGCCTTTTGACACTTAACATTTAATGAGGAGGAATTGTTAAGCTGGAAGTTATTGCTTATGCAGATAACTTGCTAATTTTAACGAAGGGCAACAGTGCAGTGGATGCCAAACATATATTGTTTTCTTTGTTGCATGGAAAAATGTACTAAAGTTATTGTTTGAATTTGGCAAGAATACTATAAAATACTGAGCATTTAATATAATAATTGTATTAGTTAGGAATTTAGAAATATGTTACACTACTTAAATATATAATTGCAAAATTTTCCAAGATAATTTGTTTTTTATCCTATAGCTAACTGGCTTTTTTACTCCTGCCAAATTGAAATTTCATGGGGCATCCTAACTTTAGACACTTAAATTTGAGGGTTAAATTGTTATTGTATATTTTATTTTCTTTTGCTACCTGACAAAATTAATTGCAGTTATTATTTTAATTTGGACAGAAGAATTCTATAAAATAGCCGCCCCTTAGGAACTGCCTAAAGTAAGCGAAGTGCTCAGTAAGTTGTATTTGTGAAGGTTATTACAAAAGACTACAGTAGAGAAGTTACATATTGAGTTTACAGAAATTGGGAGGAAGCAGTGACTCGTGTGTCTAGTACCAGGAGCCGACAATTCAAATCACCCGCCTCTGGCCATTTCCTTCTCTTGTAGATGGCGGGGTACCGCTACGGATAGCCGAGGTGGTAAAGGTGCGGACTCGTGAGCTGGGGTTCGATTCCCGCCAGGACCGTCCTTTCAGATAGATTTTTTTCCAGGCATTTCCCTGTTCTCGTAAATGGCAAGTGCCGGGGGTACCCCAAACTTAGGCCTGGAACGTTTCCTTCTTTAAAAAAAGAAAAAGAAAAAAATAATAATAATCCTTTCCCAATTTATCATTTCTTGTCTTATATCATCAGTGTCCAACTACCTGTGTGCTTCAGCAGTAAAAATAGGCCTTAAACACTAGTTCTAAAAAAAAAAAAAAAAAAAAAAAGTAGAAGACTGGTCAAGCCAGTGTAATTAGTCGCAACCTTTCCCCCCCCCCCCCAGAGCCTTTGATAATATGGCGATAGAGATTCTCTGTCTTAGCAATAATATTTTAGCTTCAGTAAATAGTAATCTACGACAAACTCCACGTGGATGATATTCAATGGTAGTTTATAGTCGCCACATTTTCCTTAGAGCCTTTGAGATCAAATGTACAGTAACAGAGATTTTCTGTCTTACCGCATCAATAATATTTCAGTTTCAGCCAATAACAGTATAAAATTTAACAACAAGAGAAACTCCACGTGAAGTGATGTAATAGATCCAACTAACAGTCTAGGATTAACAACAGACAAACGTACAGCTGTGGGAGAGTTTACCAGTGTTATTGTTAAATATCGAGTAACAGTCATATCAAAAGTTTGCCGCCTCTTTTGATACCGCCTGGGCATGTGATGAACGTGGGAGAAATGATTAATATTTCACAGTTACTATCTTCACGACAATGCTATTTTAAAAAATACAACGTATGCGTCGTTATAAATTATGAGTAATTTGTCCCTCTTTTTATTACTTTTTTAACAAACTAGAGAAAATGAAACGCTAGAGCGTTTTATTTTTAAATTTCGGTTTTCAAGCATACCCCTCCTAATGGTTTGAGTTCCATAATTTTCAAAAACGTGTTTTTTCTTATTTTATTTAAATGGTATATTCCGAATTTTGCTGCGAAAAAAATATTGGTGCCACTAATGCGATTTTTAAATGTTGGGTTTCAAGTATATCCCCACTCCCAATAATCTGATTTCGTTGATTTTCAGAAACTATTTTCTTATTTTATTTCAATTATATATATATATATATATATATATATATATATATATATATATATATAGCTAGTTTTGTTGCGAAAAACAAAAATTGTTGGCTATAGAGCGATTTTTAAATTTTCGCTTTAACTATCTTTAAATTTGGTTTTCTGATTTCTTCTATGGGTCCGATTTCTCTGATTTTCAACAATTATTTTTCTTATTTTATTTTAATGATATATACCGAATTTGGACACAAAATTTATTAAATGTTGTGTTTCAGCTAAACTCCCACTCATAATTTCGCTGATTTTCAGTTTTTCTTATTTGATTTAAATGATAGATGCCGAATTTCGTTGGAAAAAAAAAGTATGCCAGCTAGAGCGATTTTTTTAAATTTAGCTTTAGGATACACCCCCGCCCCCCGATGGTTCAATTTTGATGGTGACCGGGATGAATCGTTGTTTAAGTATTTTGTAGATAAAAAAAAAAAGAAAGAAAATTGTGGCCGCTATATCATTAACAGAAGTTTGTGTTAATATATGTTTTTTATTGTCATTTTCGGTATCTAGTAGGCAGGAACGATGGAAATTTGAAGTAACATTTCCAAAATCTTTTAATGGGTACAACCGCAAGATATATTCCAGAATTTTCTAAAACTACTGACAGTTTAAAGATACAGTGGTACACCATAGTCTGCCTGCATGCCGACAGTTCCAAGGGCAAGACGGGGGGGGGGGACTTGCTTCACCAGAACAACGCCTCCACTTACATCACCTTCCAGTTCCTGGAGTCCACAGAGGTCCGGCTCATGACACATCCTTCCTACAGCCCTGACCTGGCTCCATGCGATTATTTTCTCTTTCCAATTGTAAAAAAATCGCATGCGAGGAAAACGATTTTCCAACTCTGAAGAGGCGACGGCTGCACATGAAATTGAACTTTTCATCCTTAAGGAAAATGATTGGCAGGGGTGCTTTGATAAGTGAGGATGAGAAAGTGTATAGAGTGTGGTGAAGAGTATTTGACGTGTATCAAAACATTCGTGGTGACCCTCTTACTGTAAATGCACCCAATACAACAATATATGAAAAAAGGTTTAATTTGAGCGACTCAGCTTTGTTAGCAAAAGTCGAATTTTATATTTTTCTCCAGTTTATTAAAACTCTATTTATGTATAAGTGAAAGATGTTCTGTGATCTTCCCAATAGAGTCATGCACGACAGGAACGCGAGAGTGCACTATGTGAAACTGACAACCAGGCATACTACAGTAAACAAACGCTACTACGCAATTCCTGTTGTTAATTAATAGTGATTACGGTTTAACAAACACAGCACTCGCCCGAGCGCCATGCTGTACAAATGTTTTTCTTGAGCAACGCAATTAATGGTCACAATAATAACATACGAGTGGGAGGGCAACATCACACAGCATGTTTTGCGGCACCCTACACCGCAGTGTAGGTTAGTGGGTTTCTGTGCCACGCCACTCGGATAGGGGCGCTTCATCAGTGAATCATTGATGTCTTCTGATCCCGATACTCGATCGGGATATGCTGCCCTATTAGCAGCTTTTGATCATCCTGATAACTTGATACCGGTTAGACGTTTAAGGTTTCTGAGCTCATTAATTCATTCCGCATTCGTCATACAATTATCATCCACTCGCGCGCTTTTCTTTACGTTCTCATGTTTTGCAAGCATGGCTACGACTCAGTTGGCAGGAAACTGCCTCAATTTTCCATTGTGTGTTTTACAGAGGAGCGAAAAATATATATCCAATAATAGTAGACAGTTTCAACATCATTTTTCCAAAAATGAGCCAGCAATTATACGAGGATGTCTCGAAAAGAAACAGAAAATTGAGGGACAGTATTTTATCAAACGAAATATCAGGATTTCAAACTTGTGCGCAAGGAAAATAAATTCTTACTGAAGGTGCTAGCAATGCCGAATATATTGCAAGCCAAGTTTAATCGGATGGTAGCCCACACAAAAATGACATTGAACCTCAGTTGTTTCTATAGCATAGGGTGTGAAATCTCATGAAATTCCTACTGCTGCGACAGTATGGGGGATACCAGCATTGGTGCGAGAAGAATATGAGTAAATATGTACAGGTCGTGCGAAAGAGCTTGAAGCGAACGAATAGCGAGCCTGCCCAACTAAATGAAACATCAGCGAATTGTTTAGTTTACGAAAACTTGATCCAAATAAACAGCTCAAGTATCCTCTGGTTTGTTTCCAAACTTCAGGTGAATGCAAGATTTACATGGTACGGATGTATGAGTTGCGTTTCAATAAGTACTCATTTTATAGAGGGCCTTTTCTCATAGTATTGCAAACAAAATCCCTCTTCAAGCCATAATGGACAAAATTGGAAACTCGTGGTAAGATGTTCAATTAAAAAGAATTCAAGACAAGACACGTCCAGTGACTCCCACCCGGGATTAAAAACACGGATTTTGTATTAATTATAATGAACAACACACAGGGCAAACTATTAAAAAGTATGGAAATGGCTGTGTATGTTTGACGGAACGCATGGACTAGCTACGGTTTCGAACTCAAAATACTAGTACTAGATGATATGAGGTCAGTTTTTCCATGCGCCTTTCTTATATCCAAACAGGGGTGATTTTCAGATGCGGGCCATAATTATCCCGTGCATAAAGTCGGAAGTTGGAAATATGTATCCTAAAGCTTTTAGGTTAGATTTATCAGAGTCCTTGTATAATGCTTAGATTTTAACAATGGTAGCGCCAACAATGAGACTCTGTTGTACATGATACGTAGACAGAGCCTGGAGAAAAGATTAAAACAAATAAAAAAAATGCCAGGAAAAACAAGCAGATGTTTACAAGATTTTAAGAACATTGCTGTAAGAGAGAAATGTTTCCTACTGCAATAGGTAAATATGACCCTAACACCTCTTGAGTTTGCTTCATACTTTCAGCAAAACTACGTGAGTAATGCAGAATGCAGGGCTTACGGTCACAGATTGCTTGCTGGCCTGAATACCAACATGCACATTTAGCGAATGCATCACACGCTGAAATATATCAGCATGGAACGTTTGGATAAAGCAATGTTATCCCCACCATTTCCTGCAATTGTGCTTCCGCCGCTGCCGTTCAGGACTGCGGTACCACGCCCTAATCACTCGGTTTTCTCCACTGTTGTTCGTGAAAGGGGCGTGACTTGCTTCCTTGGTTACACAAGAAGGCAGGGTGTAAATGTCATTCTTCTTTCGACATGAGTTTCAGTACTGCCATCTACAAAACTCCCGAGGACATAAAGAAGTTCATGGTCTGCTTTTCGATGATGATGCCCTTCCAGAGGATGATAATTTCTGTGAAATTGATGGCTCTGAAGATAAACTAGAAACAAGGTCTTTAGATTCAAAAACTTCTCATGAAGCTGAAGAAGAGATAGATGACGAATTTGATGATGAAATGTAACACAAATTATTATTATTATTATTATTATTATTATTATTATTATTAATGAATTCCGTTTCCATTTATATGAAGAGAAGGAACGAAAACATCCTGCTCGTGTAAATATAATAATTCATAATTGCTGATTTATTGGTATAGTTTGTATTAGTATATGCCTGTAAATGTTGTTTACATTTATTTGAGTAGTAGTCTTTGTATAAGTCAAGTAGTCTTTGTATAAGTATAATGAAATAACGCTAAAAGAACGTTTTTAATCTAAATAAAAATAAACCTAACAAATGAGGAAAATAAAAAAGGATTTGAAACAAATAACTCAGGACATAAAAAAAAAAAAAAAAAAAAAAAAAGCTACCAAGGCTAGCTACCAAACCTCGCGCCTAACGGAAGGTTAGTAAGGATTCAATAGATTTGGTACCAAGAATAATTTTATAATGATATTTGTTAGCAACAACGATTTATTATTGAATTTATACTTGAGAAATCCTGCAGGAGAGATGGATTGCAAGTGCGAGCAAATTTTGTGATTGATTTGTTAAGCGACCTGACTGATGCTGTGTAGGTCGGCAACTGTTGTTAGGACTTGTGACTCAATCTAAATTGAGAAGCCGCGGTTATCTTTCTTTGTCGTTTAGGCTTGGACGATTCAGCGTATCAACCTTGGGAAATGTATATGCATTTCTGAATCATGCTTTCTAAGGGGGGGAGGGGAGTTTCCCTCCGCCACCTTTTCCACGAAATATAGCACAAATCTTCATAATCATTTATTTGAAAAATGTTGCAAGCCTTTAATCTATTCTCCCCAGTGAATGTAACACTTTAACCTAGTTCGGCGTTTAATACTCGACCACCGCAAGTTTCGACTTATGAATACAAGAAAGTTGTTAATGCACCGAAAGTCGCTAGTTGGTCCGCACTAAGAACGCCTAGATCTTTGGGGTACTTCTTCTTTTTTAATTTGTTACTAACTAGGACTCCGACAGCGAGTGTACAAAGAGAAAAGTGCACGAAAGTGTATATAAGATAAATAACGTACAGCTATGAATCAGTAACATATTCTCCATTACATATGAGGTAATCTCGGATACGAATGACTGACCGATGATGAGCATGCAGAGATTCACAAATGGCCACTAGCTGATTTTGGTTTTTTTTTTTTTTTCACTTTACACCGGATTTTTTAACCTTGTCCATGGAATGGAAATGCGCACGATGATTGACTGACCACGCATCACATCTTCTAATTCTCGGATTGATTGACGAGGATAATCGTGAATTAAAGAGTTCAGAAGTCTTCATTAAAGTCTGATGACTTTCCTTAAAGTGGGGAATCGCTCACGACAGAACCATTTTCTTGCTATGCTTTCTCCAATGACATTCTCCCCGTAGATGACACAAATGACTCGAACCTCCTCCGTTGCCTTTGCTTCTCTATTAAACTCAAACAGAAGTACATACCGGAAGTGTTC
This sequence comes from Metallyticus violacea, assembly GCA_030762175.1. Taxonomy (NCBI): domain Eukaryota; kingdom Metazoa; phylum Arthropoda; class Insecta; order Mantodea; family Metallyticidae; genus Metallyticus; species Metallyticus violacea. Next base: position 32,182,906 of record CM060833.1, read on the forward strand.
GCGTTCTTTCCATTTGCCACTCCACGTTCACTATACGTCGGTCCTGGTGGTGTAGTGGTTACCATACTTGCCTCCTATACCCAAAACGCGGGTTCGAACCCGGCCAGGACCGATGGATTTTTTCGGGCGTAAAAATCGTAAGTATGGCTTCCTTCGGAAGGGAAGTAAAGCCGTGGGTCCCGTGTCGTACATTTACGGCACGATAAAGAACCTCAAGCCTGAAAGAGAGGCCTCTGAGCAAAATTTGTCGGCCGTTTCACGCCCTGAGTTGAATGGGACGCTGATGACCTGAGCTGTTAAAGAGCGTCCTTAAATAAATCAATCAATCAATCAAACGTTCACTATAGCAAAAAGTCTTCAAGTCTACAACACTTTTGCACAAACTGCTTTTTGAAACTGATTGAGTGAAAGGGAAGGCCATTCATCGAAGTGTGGTGTGGCATTTCTCCTGTATGGGATGAAACAACTTTTAGTACTGATGATGGGCACGTGTTTATGAATTTGCACGCCACTATCTTCAGTAATATCACCAGTGCTCAAAAGTTTCGATAATTTAATTGAGGTTAACGAATGTTGCCATTGTTATTAGATAATGTCAACAAGCATGGGTTTGAAAGCTGCATTAAAATACCTAGGAAAACTGTAACAAAAAGGGAATTTGGTACGACAATTGCATTGTTAGTATGATGTTACATTTTGTATTTTTAGTATAATCATTGAAGTAATTTGGCTACCTGTTTGATCTTTACTTCTAAATTTTGAATTCGCAGATCACCAAATCTCGCTATTTTTTACGATTTGTACTAACCGCCAATCTGGAAGAGGAAAATTGAGAATAGGCTTGCTAATCTCTAGTCTAGAGATAACCATATTTGTCTAGTAGACCCAAGAGTCGTGAGTTCAATCCTGGTCAAGGCCGATGAATTTTTTCGGGCGTAAAAATCCTAAGTATGACTTCCTTCAGAAGAAAGGGAAGTAAAGCCGGGGGTCACTTGTCGTAGATTTATAGCACGTAAAAGAACCTCAAGCCTGAAAGAAGAGGCCGATGAGCAAAATTTGTCGTCCGTTTCACGCCCTGAATTGAATGGGAGGCTGATGATTTGAGATGCTAAAGAGCGTACATAAATAAACCATTTCAACAACAATAGTCGAATGAATCGAAGCAAAGATTATAGCAATAAAAAGTAAACGTAGTAGAGGAAAAAAACTATCAGTTCTTAGTTTTTGAGCACCATGCTCTAAAACTATGAATTCAATGGTAGCATTATGACTGCTTACCTAGCAGGAAGGAATGCATAATGCTTTCGTAATGGCCACGAATAAGACGCAGAATATCCGGTTGCTTGTTACCTAGCATGAAGCTGGTAGAGTGCCCACACAGCAGAGCAGCTGCAGTTCCGAACGACAGCGAAGAAAGCCGAACTCCTCAGTCCCGAACGAAGGCGGATATTTTTCTCTGTTTGCGAGGCCGCTTGTAACATTGTATATGTATTTTTTTTTTTTTTTTTTTTGTTAAACACAAAACCTATGCGTTGTCCCCCATAACTTTCTGGCTGCAATATGTTGTTCCTTATAACAAAATTGAGTTTTTCACTTTTTACCACGCGTTGCCTTATTGGAATTCGCAATTCTTCTCTCTCTCTCTCTCTCTCTCTCTCTCTCTCTCTCTCACGCACGCACGCGTGGGCACACACACACACACACACACACACTAACTTTAACGCTAATCTCGAGTAAGTAAAGCCTTTTCGTAAATATAAATTTATAGCGGGTTGTGTGTCTGGTAGTATTGTTAGATTGTTAGAGAGTTAATCATTGTGATAGTGGCGGTTGTCATTCAGAAAAAAAAAAAAAACACTTTAGGACATGAGGATTAGAAACCATTACCTACACAAGTATAGCATGGCGCTCTAACCGTCTGAGCTATCATGTCCTTGCGCTTGTGAGCCTTATTATTTAGCTATAACTGTGGAAGTCACTACCTTCGGCTCTCATTCGGGAGTGACTCGGGACTGCAGCTCCTGCCACTCTTGAGAAGTTTTCTTCCTATATTTCCTGCATATACAAAAGGCCTGTTCTTTGGAGCAAGGGTCACACTGACCATCAAAATCGGTACAATGAAGTAAAGTTATGGGTTGAAGTGTCAACTGAGATGGGTAGCAATAGTAAATAAAATTCAAAATTGAAATATCGAAGTTTTAATAGTTTTCGGATAGCAGACATTATGATTTAACAAAACAGATAATTTATATTAAGGATAGTACTTTTTGCAAGTACCCTAGTCTACTTATGACGGGTTACAGTAAACGGGGTTTAATAAAGCGCAGGCTTTTCTTTATGGGAGACGCGGTTCAGTAAAATGGAAATATTTACTAGATTATTTTTGTAATGAAAGCGCAAAATATAAAAGATACGGTTGGGAGGTCCTGAGGACAAACTCAAGTCCTCGTCCTGGCAGTACTATAAATAACTGCTATTTTCAAAAGACAATAGCCACAGCAGAGCCAGTACAGGGAATTTATTATTTAGTAAAAAATGCTATCGTTACTACTGGTATGTGAATTCATTGCCACGCTCACCTCTGCTTACAAGCTCCGCTCTGATTACCAAAAGCTATGCCCATCGATCAGCCAGGTAACAAACGAGGATCTAGGTAGTAAGCCAATGTTCGTTTTGTTCGTGCCTTAAGATAACAGCTCCACAACTGCCTGAAAGAAACAGAACATACCTCAAATGATATTGCAGAAACCGCTAGGATGCAACTCCGGCAACGTTTCTTAGTTTCCCTTATTTGCTAAATAAACAATGTCTATCCTTACCTTGAGGAAAGCTGTGGTTTTCTAAGAAATTAAATATGCTATTCTTCAGATGCAGGGAAATCATACACCATGTTCATCATAAAAACTACCTGTCGCAGCATTGAGCAAACACAATGTCTACATCACACGCACTCTCTCTCTCTCACTCTAAACATTCACTCTCCCGTTCTCTCTCGCAGTATCAAGTTGAGCATGACCATTAGTCCGTATATAAAACATCAGTTGGTCGCGCTACACCGTCGTCTCGCGGTCCACATGTATGAACTCTACGGACTGCGCCGGCTGTCAGGACGACGTGGTCGAGCCCGAGGGATCCAGAAGCATCTCCTCTGTGGGCACACGCCTGGGACCTACGTCCCCGGCTCCTGTGCCGCGCTTCTTCTTGCCAAGCTTCCGCCTCCTCCTGCGGCTGCGCATCCCGTGTACGCCGGTCACGCATAGGAAGATGGTGAGGGCTGCCACGAGGGCGGCTCCTGCTCCTAGCGCCGTGTATATGCCCCCTGGCAGGAAGGAGAGTAGTCTGCGGCCGGCACCGCAGTGAGACTCATCCTCGTCGAAACCTGAGGGGCAGTTGGAGCGACCGTCGCACCACAGGCTGGCACTGATGCAGGCATTGAGCTCGGGACAGCGATGGGGACACTCCCAGTCTGCCGGAAGTCCTCCCACACCGGTGTCGTTGTCCCCTGGGCCACCCGCAACGTACTCGATCTGCAACTGTTGGAGCAGTGAGGAACGGGACCGCGATATCTCTAGCCAGTTGAGGGCAGCCACGCCCGGCTCACGCCCCACAAACTCCACCAGGAAGCTGGGAGGGCGCGGCGGCCGCAGGTAGAAGGTTCTACTGCTACTGCCCTCGATAGAGGTGCCGCCTCTGGCGTCGCTTGCGCTCACCGCCCCTATGCTGAACCATTCTTCTGAGAAGACGTGCACTGCGAATTGGCGGGCGTTGGGTGAAGCTGGACACACCACTCGCAGCAACCTGTGGACACCGGCGCCTGTGCAAATACAGCGACAAGACAACACTACAACCTGAAGATATTACAGGATTACCTAAGTGAAGCAGGTAGCAAGCATTCCTGGAGTGCATAGAAAGCGGTTAATATACAGTGACATCCATTTGTTTGGGTTTCGCTTTTCGAGGAGTTACGTTGGTGTTACGCCTGTCCAGTTAAGGCCAATAATTCATAATAGTATCGACAATCAGCTGATCAAATCAAGCAACTTTAAAATTTGTAAAACATTTTGATTCACACTTGCAATAGTGTTTGTGAAAAGTTGTCTATTTCTTTTCATGCTTTGCAGGGATCACATTGCTACGTAAGTAAGGCCCAACAAATGGATGGCACGGTCCCTACATGTTTAGGGAGATGTTCAATAAGGAAAATTAGTAATATACAAATATTAAAAATACGAGGGTCAGTCAAAAACTAATGCCTGTAACCTTTTTCTTTCAATAAGTTGGTAATATGAAAATTTGGAATTTGACGCGGTACCTCCAGCCTTCTTCTACAGGCCTTGGCAATTAAACCTTCTTAATTCAACGTAAGTCTTCATGTGAAGGAGTCGTTCTAGGGAAATGAAACTTTAGAGCCTTTCTATATAGTCCCCCAGAAGTAAGATCCATCTCTCCCAGTGGTGCTCCAGTTTAGCCAACCAAACACAATTCGTGAACAGCTCCTTGACAGCGTCGACACTGTTGAATACTTGTTCTTTCAAACATCGTTTGGATTAAAGGACAAGTGCCGAGTGGTGCCAAATCCGGTGATTAGGGTGGGTGAGGCAATAGCTCAAAGTCGCATTCATGGATGATATGAACATGTGACAGGACGCATTATCTTGGAGAAAGATAATGCCACATTCCATTTTTTCAGAACGCTGCGTTCAACTGCAGTATCAGAGTTGACTGTTTGCCCTTTATAGAAGAAATAAAACAAGATGATTTCCTTTGATTCCTACGATCAGACCTTGGTCTCTGGGTCGAAATAGCGAACCCACGCTTTGTCCTGGGTGGCCAGACAATACAAGAAATAGTTGGGATAGGCACCATAACGTTGCAAATGTGCATCTGTCAGTTGTACTTGATGTAGTTCTTGGCCAACTATGAGATCTCGCGGGATCCAGCACGCCAAGATCTGTCACTTCTGTTGAAATTTACACCTGCTGCGGTAGGTCCTGACTCTCCTCGAGGATGATATAGTAGATACGAGTATCATATCATCAATGGACACAGTTTTCAGAAGCCAGAATGTTGCTTGTCAGAAAGAATGCCCCGCCACTTTTGAATTCGACAACCCAAATTTAGACATCGCATATGATGGGACATCGTCTTTCAATATCGTCCCATATCAGCATTGGTTTTCGTTGGTGGCACGCCCTTCAAAAGCAGATAGTGAATACTTAAATCATCGTTCAGACGGTTTTTCCTTGTCGAAGTCGCCATTTCCAGCTGGTACTGCAGGATAACAGCAGTGGGAATCAGCAGGCTTCAAAATAGCGTCAAATAGTTTGTTTCTCTGCGACAACTCACAACTTTTTTAACAACCATCGTACAAAGACAGCGAGCAATGAGGAAGATGAAACGCCAATTCGCATGAAAGTCTGAAGAATGTTTACGAGGATATCAGCTGTTAGGCACTTGGTTTGTCATTAAATGGAAGCTGAAGGGCAAACTTCATTCACTGATTCAAAGCGAACCGGTCGCCTGACCACTGCAGTGATTCCATGCAACTAGTCGATGAGATCATTCGAGCTGACTACCAGATAATAACTGTAGTATTATCTCATACTGAAGACAGTGGCTTTTTCCGCGCATGAAAGTGAGAAATTATTCATAAAAGTTGTGACTACATGCTGTGTAATTTTGACTTAATCTTCTTTAAATTAAAAGAGAAAAAAATAATAGATGGCATTACTTTCTGATTGACCCTCGTATGTCCCCCTCCAAAAGACACATTAGAAGCTCGGGCGGGTCTGACGAGACGTCCCTAAAGGTATTTTCGGTTAGTCATTAAAATGCGTCAGGGAATAGCCCAAAAATAGAACCATCGAAATGCACTAAACTCTAGAGAAACATGCTCAAATCCTTTTTTCATTATGAAACCTTTTAGTGGCGCTTAAGGTATGTCATAAAAGACATTCGAAAGAGGAAATAAGTTGCGAAGTATGTAATGCTACCATGAATATAATTCATAATTAGATGGGCAGCAGAAAAACAGTAATAATACTCAGAATGTGTCCTTTAATTGCCTGTACTCATTTTTCAACATAATCATTAAATAACTGAACACACTTAAGCGATGAACAAATTTCATGAACTCATGAGGAAGGACGGAAATGTAAGAATGAAGAGGAAGTTTTTCTTCACAATTTTATGGCAGGAAACACGAAGTGAGTACATTATTGTGCAATGATGGAATATCGACATACATACTTGAACTAGAAAAAGAAATTCAAATCACTGGCTTAAGTAAGAAGGTTCAGGACAACAACTGATAGGGGCACAGATGTGTTTTCCGGAACTTAGCAAGGGATATATATTGTTATTTGTATAGAACTAACATATTTCTATCTTTATTTATTTCAAAATGAATGATGCTAGCTCACAAATTTTACCTCAATCTTAGAATATCCTTGGGAGATTATTGGCCTTTATAGAAAATGTTGAAAACGCCTCCCTTCATCGAACCAGATAAGGATAAAAGAATGAAGCATTGTCTTTGGTTTAGGGCGTTGTGCAAATCGTCTACAGATGAAGTATGATTCCATTTATGTGACTGTGCGAACTCAAAGAACTCACGCTATTGGGCTGTCCAAAATGCATATGGCATTCATGAAGCACCCAGTTAAAGTCGAGGGTTGTTGCGACTATTTTTTTTTATCAAATTGTGGATACAGCACAGCACCGCCGGGCTATCATGGGGTTTATTGAGCAACTGGACTATGTACAGTTGGGTCATGGGTAGTGCTACACGGCATTCATCAAATCAATCCATGGCGCTAATTGACAGTTTTTTGACGACCGGACAATATCCATTAATCTGTGGCCATAGAGATTTCCTGATTTGACAACACCGAACTTCTTCTCATGGGGTCACTTAAAAGACAAGAGTTTACGCCACATGCCTCCAGACTTGGAGGATCGGAAGATCAACATTTACACGAGATTAATGTTATTGACAACACAGTCCTCCAACGAGTGGCCAGTAACATGGAACGCCGTGTTGTGCTATACTTTATGCAGGAGGACGGACATTTTCAAGATTTTCTATAGAGGTTAATAATCTCCCAAAGATACTCTACATTTGAAATTTAATAAGTTATGGCTAGCATCTTACATTTCGAAGTAAATAAAGAAATAAATGTGTTAGTTCTACAAAAATCATTCTATTCTTTACTGTTAAACTACAATACAAGTCACACATCTGTAACATAGTGCGTCATCTTCATAAAGGTCCTTACCTCCCCCCCTCCGGCTTCATTCCTTCCCTCCTCCGGTATGACGCCCGCTTCAGTGAATCTTCCAGAAAGTATTGCTCATCGTTTATTGGTTAGAAGACTTAGCGCTCTTTATTATTGGCCAGGACTCTTGGCATCATTCCCTATACCTTGTTGTCTTGCCTGTTTATCTGCGCTGAGTCGAGCTGATGTTTGCTTTTCTCGGCTTCTGGTTTCGGAACCCGGCGAGCCACCGTCCCGTACTTTTTAATAGTTATTTATTCAGATTACAAACCATGTTTTACCAAAAGACATATAATGCTCATTTAGAATGGCTGTTATATCCTTCCAACGAGTTGAGGAAGTTTCTCAGGAGAAACCCTGTAAAATGTATGTATTCCGTGATGATTTGCAGGGTCATTTGTTCTAGTTTGGCAAGGTAGTAGTCGTTTAATTCATCTTGTAGAGATGGGCATTGAAGTATTTGTGGTTCGTTAATTATTGTTGATTTGATTTATTTACGGACGCTCTTTATCACCTCAGGTCATCAGCGTCTCATTCAATTCCGTGCGTAAAACGGTCGATAGTTTCCCCAGAGGCCTCTTCTTTCAGGCTTGAAGTTCTTTTACATGTTGTAAAATTACAGCACGGAACTCCCTTCCTAAGGAAGCTATACTTATGATTTTTACGCCCGAAAAAAATCCATCGACCCTGGTCGAGATTGAGCCCGCGATCTTGGGTTTACGCGGCAAATATGGTTATTACTAAACCACCAGGACCGACGTGGTTCGTTAAAAACTGTATGAGGATGAACCTGCTAATGTGGCCAAAGGGCTGCACGTAGAGGGTCTGTGGTACATAAATAGATTCGTTTGAGTGGCTGATCCCGAGTTGGTATAAGTTGCGTTCCATATTTTGGTGTAGCAGTTTTTTAGCTTCTGCAGAAACAGTAAGATGACGTGGTAATCGATAGAGGTGTAGCTACTATCCAGTCTGGTGGTTAGTTCTATCGCTGCCGTTTCCTTAACCCATTACTTTGTGTTTTTCGTGGATTCGAGATGATGTCTCTCCGGTGTCCTTATCTCTCATTTTTTATTTGGTAGCCATTAACCGCATAAAATTGCTCTAAGAAATTCTTTGTTAAATTCGGTAATCCATGGAATTATTTCATTTAACGATTCTTAAATGTAGTTATTGTTCCTTGCTTGTATACAAGGAATTATTCATTACTTTGGAAAATCCATAGAATTCTTTTGCTAAGTTTTCAAAAAAATAATTTGCTATATTTTACTAAATTGGTACCAGGTTTTGAAGAATTTCTATAATTTTACTATATTGCTGAATTTAACACGTAACCGAGCGGGGATAACGCTTGTGATTCGCATTCCAGAGATCCAAGTTCAAATTCCCTGGCCACCTTTCTGACCTTGGTTGATTATGTAAATGCTGGGTCGGATCTTTCCTTAAAGTTTCCGCTCTTCCCTTTTCTTCCTTTGGATCCGTTAGATGGTCAAAAGTGCCAGCACTTGGAAAGATTTCTGTCTCGACTCTTCTGAGGGGCTCAAACTTCTTAGAGTGGGCATCTATCGACACTTGAAAAAATTGTTAGGGACCCCGTCTATGTCTATGCTTCACGGTCCATGGATCCTGGCCTCCTCAACTCACTCACCTCTCTCCTTACTTCCTGAGATGGCTTCATTAGGGTCTTAAGCGCAAACGGGCAGCCATTGAGCAAGGCGGAAGTACTGAAACGCACTCCTTTGTCCTTAACCGATCCAATTCTAGCCAATTTCTTAAGGAAATGAGCTAAAATTGTGCTGTAATAATGGGAGGACGTTGATATAGTCGCGCATTTCACGTGCTACGAATAAGAGTAGGAATTGGTAAGACTGAATCACACTACATTACATCCTCCATGCGGTCTAAATTTGACACATTGCTGTTTTCATCCTTTCCCGAAGCTTACAGAAAACATTTGTGAACATTACTGTGCATGCATAGCTGTCAGAAATTGGTTGGGGAAATCGATTTCAGTGAGGGCTGCACAAAACTTTATTCTTTAGGAATGCGTTCAGTTTAAGTAAAACTTCTAAAAGACACACTCTGAGATAAAGTTAAAATATTTCATCCAAACAAATTTGGTCCCCAAAAAGCATTGCTGATCACTTAAACGTCGTAATAACAGAATTTAATTAACATTCGCTAGGTGGCAGGAATATGGTTTAGTGATAGATCATATGCGAGTAACTATCAGCTAGAACAGCATGCATTTGAGTCAACTTACTTTGCGGGTCGTCCTGAGTACAAGAGTACTCTGTTGGTAGTGTGGCAGCGCGCGGGATCATCCAGCGAAGGCTCCAGAGGTAGGAAGGTGCCCCAAGTGAGTAGGAACAGACTGCGATTTTCGTGCGCCTCAACAAGCCAAGGAAGCCCTTCGCAATAGGAATCAGATCTGGACCGGGACGGGCTCACAAACTCGATCTCCCCTCCGGAACCCCGGAGACGTTGCCGTCGAGGACATTCTGGCGCCCGCACCAACTCGAAAGAAGCGTGAAAATAAAGGTCTACGTAATCCTCGGTGATGTTGAGCTTGGAAACGCTGAAGTGCAGTTCTATGATGCGCGACCTGGAAACGTAAACGAGATGGCGCGACCCGGAAGCAGACAAGGTGTAATTGTCGCAGAGACACGCGCGCGGAACCTTCACATCTCTCCAGGGAACCTCTAGGATCTGAAGCTGCGATAGACGGGCTGATGGTGCAGTCAACACGCATCTGGGGCGTCCCGTGTGCGGATCTGTATTCGTGACGCATGTTGTCCCGGCACCCTCTCCGAAGGATGCATTGTGAAGAGTGAGTCTGACCCTCTCGCCGGAGCCGGCCTCCAGACGAAAGACGCAGGAAAGATTTCGTGCGCCACCGCGTCCATACAGGAATACATTTCTGGGGGAGGAAAACTCGCCGTTACGCACGCGGCGGAACACTCTACTGCAAGGCTGAGGTGGCGGCGGGTCTTCTCCCCGGCGACCTGCCCAAGGTTCTCCGCCCATTCTCGTGTCCACAAACTCATATTTCAGGCGAAAGGTTGCAGGGTGAAGGGCTGTTCCATCGTCCGTATGGTGCTCCATGGTGAGCGTGGAACCTGTGGAGACGTAACTCTCTTGTGCAGTGCAAGGCCTCGTTACCCTGGAAAGGTTCGCCAGCGACGTGTGGTCGCAGAGGCGCGGAGGATCCGAATCGCAATGGTCCCCAAGCAAGATGTCGGAGTCGCTCCCGCCGCCGTCCCAGATACGCAAGCGCGTGGAGCAAGTTGTAGCCAGGCTGGGTACTGTTGTGTTGGGCGTCGTAGATTGGTGGTTAGGCGGTGGCGGAGGTGTAGCGGGATCCAGGTTTGGAGGCAGCAGAGGCTGGTGTGAGTACGAGACAAAATAGAGCCATATCAGGTCCCCAGGCTGGCCCCGGAACCGATACACGCATGTCGTGTTAGGTGGTAGGGTGTGTCTGGGGCTGAGGACGTGACCTGTACGACCTTTGGGACGAAGCATCCAGTCCTCGGCATCTGGGTTGCTCGCATTTAACCAGAACTCACATCTAAACACAGCAAAAGATATCGTTAGGAAATGCAAGTAAAGGTCCCATTGATACAGGGAAAAAAAATCTAAATACTTACTTCCTTGGCTCTCTGGAATAATCTAACGAATCGGAGTCGGAGAACACAACATCCACGTCGAGCTCGAAGCCCCGTAGAGGGGATGGGGTGCTGGCGGAGTGTAGTGGAATGCTGAAAGGCGAGGAGTGGAAGGCGACGAGCATCTCTGGTCCACGGGATACGACACGGGGCAGCCAATCGCCGCCGCAGAACTTCACTAGCACGGGATCGTCCGTGCTGGCTCCGTCGTAAAAGATGAGATGATCACGTTCCCCGGTGCAGTCACGCCAGACTCTGAGCGCCCTGCCCGAGGTTTTGTTCAGACTGGCAACGGCTGCTCTCTTAATCTGCATCTTGTGTTCACTTTCTTGCCTCACGGCGATCATGGCGTGCTTGCAATTTGGCACCGTCTTCTGACGCAACGTTAGGTAGCATGTCACGTTTCTGGGGTACATGCCGGGGTAGTTGGGAGATTGCAGCCGGCAACGCTTCCGGTAACACTCATAGTAGTTCCTGGAGCAATAGGTACCGGGCACCACTTCCCCGCGTTCTAAGGGAGCACCCACAGTCCCGAACCGTACAATGGCTTCGTCGCGGCTCACGAACTTATAGCGCAGCTGGAACTCGAAAGGTGAGGCTGCGTGCAGGGGCGAGTGGAACAACTTGACAGACACAGTCACCGTGCTGGTCTCGCTGTAGTAGACGGCATAACCCGTAGAAGAGCCGCACCAGGAACCCCCCGTGTAAGGACGTCCCATTTCTGACAGCTGCATGTACCCGTCAGGACAGCCGTCCAGGGCGGCCGCTTCGTACCGTCCCACATTGAAGGCGTCGAAGATCAGCTGCGAAACAAAGGAAGACTGGTATCACCACACACACGCACACTAGAGAAGTTTACCTTGACATTCATTTATTGATGTAACTCCAACCATACCGGGCAGCGATAGAGCCAACCATCTTCGCTCTATCGTATCCAGATCTGATCAAGTTTTATTAACAATATTCCTGTGTTATGAATCAAGTTGTGCTAAGAGGGAAATAATGCGTGGTGTTTTAGGGCGGCCGGTCTTAGACGCATATGATACACACATTCCTCTAAATAACTAAATTAAAATAAATCAATACAATAACGATAATACAGAGGATGTGTCACCGGCTTAACGAGGATTTTTGTTCTAACCGGTTCTGTTTCCCTCCGCCCTTTCCCGCCTCTCTGTGTGCTGACGCAAAGTCTTTGTGTTGTACAGGAGTTGAATGTTGTGAGAACACGTGTTTCAGTGTTATGGCGTGTTAGTTCTGTTATAATACCAAAAAGTCCGTATCGTTTAGCACGCAGAACAGATTCCTTGCTGTTCGTGCGCCTCACACAGAAACGGTTCGTTATCTTGTAAATAGATTTAGGGGAACGAGACCTGTTCTTGATAAGAAACCGAAAGTAAAACGCCATGTTCTTACACAAAAAAAAAACTGTATGACATAGAAGAAAAGTTAGAATAAAGTCCAAAGAAATCTCTGAGAAAGCTTGCATAAGAATCCGGGATTTCGAAAACCACGGCTGAGAATGCCACCAAATTTTAAACCTTATTCGGTAACTGCAGTTCAGAGATTGCAGCCACATGATAATGTGAGAAGAGTTCATTTCTGCAATTGGGTGTTGGATAATGTTAATGCTCGCTCTATTGACCCGCGTTTTATTTATATTTTTTTTTCTCTCTCACGATGCTTGGTTTTATTTAATTGGCTTTGTAGTGACACAAACAATTGATACTGGAGTGCACAAACCTCGATATTGTACACGAAATACCATTGTATGACCAACAAATTGGTGTTTGGTGTGCTGTGAATGCATACAGAAATCTATTCGCTTGAAATTAAGGAGCAATGTATGAATGTCCGATTCCGCCGGCATATAGCCCTGCTTCCAGGAAATCTCCGTTAAGCCGGCCAAGCTTCCAAAGAGCAGGCGAAACTGACCATGGTTTAAGGGAGTTATACGATGGGAATGGGCAGCTCTGGTGTTTTTCCAGGTTTTCCTCATAAAACGGTAAATGCTGGGGAGGTACCTAAACTTAGGCCTGAAAGGCCTCCTTCCTTTAAAAAAAAAAAAAAAAAAAAAAAAAAAAAAAAAGGGGAACAAAAATTCTCCCAATTTATCATTCCCTCTCATGCATCATCAGTGTTCATCGTGTGTGATACCTCAATAGTTAAAACGGACGATAAACACTATAAAAAATAATTCAGCAATTTAAATCATCTATAGGCTTACTGAGGGCTGGGTCAAATGGAGGTACAGTATTACGGAAAGCGGCCCGCCAACACATTTATTTAGAGTACTAATTGATAACAGCAGCAAGCTGACACTTTTACTTGATACCTTATCACTAATTTTTAAAAGAAATAAAATTATTCTTTAATTGTAGAATTTTATGTTATCCTAATGATCAAATTTCTTTAGAAATTGTCTTCAGCTGCATAATTGGGTGCTCTCTTTTGAAAAGGTGTACCATTATTGCAGCTATTTTACAGATAACATTTTTAAAGAAACTAGAAAAAAACCAAAACGATTAATATGTGTGCATAATATAAAATTACCTCCATAGTGTTTGTTTCCTTAAATATTTATTTGAATGAGAAAATAAATATGGTTCTCGATTCAAAGCGAATGAATGTATAGTGCCGAGCAACAGGCCAGGTTAAGCAGGGGGAGGGGCGGGGGTATTACGGAGATCAACTGTAACGTTTCAGTTACTTTTATTTCATTTATGCCATTTATTCATAATTATTGCCGATAGCAAATCTTTTCCAATTTAAATGCAAAATTAAGCACGAGATTTCAGAGTATATTCAGTGAATTTTCCTTCGCGAGACAGTTATACTTGCAGTTAGCCGCATTGAACGAGCTCTTTCGCGTCTCGTTCCCGCTTGAAAGCCGACCGGGGAGTCGGAGAGGAGGTCAGTACGAGTTTAGTTCTAGGAACGCACGAACGTGTTCTTGTATATTATATGACGTGCATAAAGAATTGGTTTATGATGTACGGAGATGTTTCAACCGAGCTTCTCTGATATTCAACTTATAAGTAGAAGTTCGATTTACATTTCGTGAAACGCAAAGTATTCTTGACAAAAGGCGTACACAGCCATGTACAGTACTCAGAAGAAACACTGGGCATGTTCTGGAACGTTTCCGAAAAAAAATTACTTCGACATCTTTCCCAACAAACAGAAATTTCTTATTCCTCTGTTCGAAAGGCATAACGTTACTGAAGTTAAAACCCGATATAAAATTACTGCAGTGCAAAAACTTAAAACCGAGTCATCCTACATCCTGTAGAAGACGTGTTAGTGAGTTTTGTATAGTGCACGACGGAGAAGTTGACTCAAATCTTCTTTATGAAGAAATCCATTCCTCCATTGTGTTAATTCACAACACAACCGGTAATAGAGCACAGAAAGCGTAACCTGCTTCACAAGGAATCACTGTATGATCAAGATAGGAATGTGGTGTGCCATTAGGGGCGAGAGAATAATGCGCTCTATTTTGTTTGAAGAAGCAATTAACATTGATAAGTACGTGCAGAATATTTTGCAAGTGAATCAGCTGTGAGGGAACGTAGGTTGGAGGCTTTCTAACAGGACTGTGCAACGGCACATATAACCCATGTCTCCTTGCATGCAATTGATGAAGTATTGGAAGATAGAGGCATACTAGCTACATACGTCCCCCTCGGTGCCTCGATTTAACGCCCTGCGATTTTTATCTCTGGAGGGCATTAAAGGAACTGCGTACAAGACAACACATATTACATAAATTGAAAAATCGCATCTTCGGGTGTCTTGTATTTGACCGCAAAACAATTCGTTCCTGCCTTAACTTTATTTATTGTGCATTTTAATTGTTGCAAATACTTGCAATTTGAGCAATGCGAAAAACCAACAAAACATTTTTGGTCGACGTATATATTGACTTTTATCTACAGAAATTGTGAGACTCTGCGCAAAATTCTCGAGTAGGAATATAACGTTGCGTACCAGGTGTACAGGAGAGTAAAACTCATTATGAAAACTAACTGAATATATGTTAGGTTTTTCTTAAGTATAAGAAACAAAGAATACCTAGTTCACAACTTTATTTATACTGTAAAGAGGTGTTTAATTTTATTTTCTTTGACTAAGAAATAAAGATATACGAGGGCTAGTAAAAAGACTGTAAATGTTTTTTTGCGCATAGAATACTTTAGGCTCGATCCAGATTGTGTGGTTTTTTTCATGTTCTCCGCTGAGTTGAACGCACTTTGCCTAATGCGTCTGCCAGTCCTGAAACACATGTTGGAAACAATTTTTGACATCTTCTTCAAAATCGCCTCAACCTTTTTCATGACGACTTCGGAAATATCAAAACGCTTCTCCTTAACTCCTTTTGCAGACAAGAAAATAATCTAAAAATCACTGAGGCCTAAGTCTGAGGATAATGGAGCATGGGGGACACATTCGAATTTTCCTGCACACTTCCATTCTGTTCAGGAGTCGGTAATCTTCGGACTCACCTCGCATAAACGCATCTCATGTCCAAGTGATCATCAGAATCGAAAATGTACTGTCGTGGGAAATGTGTAACATGTCTGCGAGTTTGTCCATTGTTATTCGTCGGTGTTCGTGAACAATGACGCCAATTGTGTTACTCATTGTTTCGTTTACTGCCGTTGTTGGAGCACTAGGCCCTCCTTAAGTTCCTTAAACCATCGAAGTGCTGTGGATTGTGGCAGAACATAATCACTATATGCCTACTACAACAACCTGTAAGCTTCCATTTCAGATTTCTGCAAACGAAAGCGAAACTTCAACGCAACAAATTGCTCTTCACGAATCAACTTGTGCGTAGACGACTGACGAACTGACGTAGTTTGCTCGTTCCCTGTATACAGACGCATGCGTGAACGAACTTTTTTTTTTTTTTTTTTTGTCTAGCAATCAGGGCTGATCCGTTTGCGTCATGCATCCTTGTTTCAACAACGTTTCTTTGCTGTGCACGATTAAAAAAATCCTTAGCCCTTGTTGACTTGCTCTCATATACACATATAATTCATAAAAAAACACTCAGAATGCAATATAAAATAGTTCACATAAAATTTCACACTAAAAACCGTAAAATTGAACACTAAAGCCACACGATATTTCGAGCTTGGCTCAGCTCAGTACGTGACCAAGAGCCAAACTCGAAATATCGTGTGGTTTTAGTGTTCAATTTTACGGTTTTTATTGTGAACTTTTTTATATTGCATTCTGAGTGTTTTTATGAATTTTATGCTTTTTAGAAGTTTTTATTATTCCATTAATAGTATATATATGGCCTTTTGTAATCTTTAGTGCCCTCTTATATTTACAATGGCCAAAACAATGGGTCTCTCTATTGTGACAAAGCTAAGTGCATGCAGGTGTACGAACAGTAGATCCTTTGTACCTTTAGTTGCTGGAAATGCTTGAAAATTCGTTAAAGTTAGAAGAAGAACAGGTGCTGGCGAATGATCATGAGCCCGCCAATGAGGAGTCAAAGAGTTGGTGGATTTAAAGTAAGCACGTCTCGGAGCAAAAGAGATCAGCTATAATATTTTAAAGGCTCAGACGCCATGGGCGCTAGTATGTGGACCGGTTCTTGCACCCACGTGGGGGAACTTTGAATTTAGTGTATAAGGATAAACAACTTTGCCAACCGAAGGCAAATTGTCAGTCGTAGTTCAGACATACAGTGAAGGGGAGTTCAGACAGTAGGTCGCAGTCCCAGATACAGTAGGAAAGCGTAGACAAGAAGCACACAGATACAATGTCAGACAGCGTATGTAGCTCATGGCATTAAAGTCATAGAGGTAACGAGTCAGGTGGCCGACAACATAGTATCGTGTGAATAAATTCTTCTAGGTGATTAATGAAATAAACTGTTGAGCCCTTCACTTTCATCTCCCTATTTCCGTGACCACAAAGACACAAAAAGCCGACTTTTGATCCCTGAAAGACGGGGTATGAAGAGGGACCCTCGGGTACATACATCATCACATTAAAAAGCGCTTCAGGTAGGGATTTGATCACCTTTCGAAAGTGAAAGACACCACCTCATTATCAGATAGTTCCCCAATGGAACTTACAAGGCTGGTGAACTAGTTCCAGACCTATCTATCTCAATTTTTTCAAGCAGGTACTGAAGATCGATCCAGGGACCCCCGTGTACTCAGTGCTAACCAGAGATATATATGCAGATATTGCATCCTAATTTATTTTCTAGGTCCAGAAAAATAATCCCCTAGCATCAATTTAATAAGAATATAGAAAAAAAAAAAAGGACTCATTCTGACGCACAGATCATTGAAAAGCCAAGTGTATGCAACTGTTCCTTTCACATCCTCTTGACTTTATGGAAGTGCTACTTTTCATTAACACAATACATACATCACTGTATATAACTGTATTTACTTTTTAATTCGCTAATGAAGCTTTCGTTCCTTAAATTTAATTAGCAGAAGGCATTGCAGTGAGCTAATTGCAAACTCTGAATTGTGCAGGTCTCAGGTTCTTTATATAAGGCAGTGTTTCTTCCGTTCTAAGACTACTATTTCTGAAGGATTTCTGAAATACCTGTCCATAAATAAAATAACAAATCAGAGAAATTTTCTACTTACCTTAAACCCGATGGCATTCCTGGAGTCGTGATTTGAATATAGCTTCCAGTACTATCAAATAATTGTATCAATTAAACTAGGTTCGCTATATTTTAAAAATTAGAAAGCGATACGTAAAAATCATAATTTCTCAATTATGTAAAAAATGGGAGTAGATAACAGAAAACTGAAAAATTGTAATTATTTAGAGAGCATGAATCGTTCGAATGAAAGGCTAACTTATAGTAGCAAAACGTGTTTAATTCAACTCAACTACTGCGTTTAAAATTGTCACGGTTGTGAAGAGAGAGGGTCCGATATTTGTCTATACCCGGGCCGCTGAAACTTTACATTTGATAGTTAGCGCCAGTTCATATGATGTTGCCTATGCTACGTTGCAACATCCACCATTGCTTTGATTTTTCAATTTCGCCTAGTATACGTATACTAAGGGTCTGTGTAACGCAAAGGAATCCCTCTGAGCAAATCACCTCTTTGGAACATTTTTTAACAAACGAACCAATACAAGTAATCACAGTAATTGAATTGCAAACTTTGATAGAAATCGGCAGCAGCTGCTACGTGACTAACCGAGCGATAATACTCTTTTGATTGGTTCAGAAAATGTAACGGGCAGCATTCTTCATTTGTTAATCTGTAGTGTTGCCAACTAAAAAGATAACTATCAAGAGCGGCCTGGGCAATATACCTTATACATACTATAAGCGCACGCGAGATTTTACGCTGTTATCAAAGTCCAGAGTTTTAGTCCCTTTACTCTGAGATTGAACAATCATACTGCTGTTGTGAGTTAAGGGGAATGGGTCGGGCAGCACGAAGTACGTAAACTTAATAATTTAAATAATACACTTTGTATAGAGTTTTTCAAAATTAAGAATAACTTTAATTGTTCGTATTTCCTTCATTATCTGCACATTCTTAAAAATTCTGGCACTTCCTTATTACTTGATTTTGTAATTATTTTCTTATATTTGCCAATTTTCATTTATTGTACTTTAGTGCTTCTTTACCGAGAATAAGTAGTAATTGTTTGTTCCAAAGCAGTTGTCATAAGTAATGTTTTAGTAGGGTTTAATTTTTTAAAGGAAATTCTCTAGGGTTAAAACTGCATTCATCCTTATAGTGGTCAAATGCCGGGTTATTCTCTCTCATTCCTGTAAGTAAGAGCGGAGCTCTGCTATAAGAATCTGATATATCGAGAGCTCTCGCACACACTCGATAACTTGCACCAAACAAAACACAATAGTCTTGTCTGTACATAATACATTACACGAAGGAAATTTACGATTAGATGCACTAAGAAAAGTGTATGAACACGAAAAAATTGTTTCTCTATCAACATAGACACTTCTCTTATATGCGGCCGAACTTTGCTGCTTACGAGAGAATGAGTAACTCTTGAGAAAAACGAGCGCTCATACGCTGCCGTTAACAAACCTCTATGCCCCAGCTAGAATAAGCAAGTGAGATATAAGCGAGATTGAATACTTATTTGACTGGCTTAACTTAATCCCTTCTAGGTTCGTAAAAATATAAGTCGGGCATGTTGGTTGCTATAGTCGTCACATTTTCATTACGGATGAGTGACATTTGTTTGTGAGCAGTTAAAGCGCGGCGCAGTTCTGATTACGAACACTTAAAAGATCTCATTGTTGTCGGTCCTGGTGGTGTAGTGGTAACCATACTTGCCTTCTAAACCCAAGATCGCGGGTTCGAATCCGGCCAGGATCGATGGATTTTTTTCGGGCGTAACAATGACTTCCTTCGGAAGGGAAGTAAAGCCGCGGGTCCCGTGTCGTACATTTGCGGCACGATAAAGAACCTCAAGCCTGAAAGGAGAGGCCTCTGAGCAAAATTTATCAGTCGTTTCACGCCCTGAACTGAATGGGACGCTGATGACCTGCGATGTTAAAGAGAGTCCGTAAATAAATCAAATAAAAAAAATCAGCTCATTGTCGCGATAAAGAAACACCTTTAAATGCAGTTCATCCGTAATGAAAACGACACTACTGTAGCTGATTCTTTACCTTAGGCACTTTTACTTGAGCAATTAGCCCTTCCGGATTCTGACGGGCCATATGAACCATCGAATTTATTTACACTTAATATCAATGATGTCAAAAGGACAGGTGAGCATCCAATCGCCACTCTTGCATATGCGTGTTATTATGTGTGTCCGGAAAGTCCGTATACGTTATACATTGATTTAGAATTAATTTAGTAATTTAGTAATAAACTTACGGCTAGTTGTCCAAGGGATCCAATAATCCTATGGGCCTCCAAGTTCTTTGTGACATTTTTTCCAATACCTTAGGTGCGATCGTACCGAAGGCATACGTACTGCTTGTTCAAGTTCAGAGTTGGTTCCGTAGCGTCCTGCGGCAAACTTCATCCCACAACGAGTTATCAGCAGTCATTAGGTCGGAGCTACATGGAGGCCATGGGAGTAGTGCTGGAGATGTTGGGGACCCAAGTCCATTCCATTGTCCAGGGAATTTATTGTTTAACTAATCACGAGTGATAAGAGCGAAGTGTGCTGTAGTTTCATCTTGCTGTATCCACATCCACAGCTCTTTCATTAGTCATCTGTCTTCAAGTCTTCATTATATGTGGTGAGTTATATTCAAG
This sequence comes from Metallyticus violacea, assembly GCA_030762175.1. Lineage (NCBI taxonomy): Eukaryota > Metazoa > Arthropoda > Insecta > Mantodea > Metallyticidae > Metallyticus > Metallyticus violacea. The sequence goes on from CM060833.1 coordinate 32,203,102, forward strand.
TTCGGATGTGAAGTGAGGATTTTCCTTGGACAAAAAACTACATTTTTCTTTTGCTTGCCGCGGTATATGACACACTCATCTGTGAATATTGCCTTGCATCTTGATATGTCGGTTTAGAATGTTGCTAGAAGAGACCGACATGCATCAAGACGCTTGTTTATATCTGCGTCAGACAGCTCATTGATGAAGATCTGACGATACGGCCTCACCTTTATGTCTTTCTTTGTGTAATCGAAAAGAATCGATCGTGAAAAGCCAAGCTCAGCAGCTCGTTTGCTAATGGATTTTATGGAAGAGCGCTCAACTGACATCTCAATTTCAGCACATGTCTTTAGACGCGTCTTCTTTCTTCCACTTCTTGATCATCTTTGACACTTCCTGCCATAAACGTCTTTCTTTCCCAGGCAATCATTGCCATTTTGTCGATGCAGGTTTATTAAATTGCTCTCGTATTTGTCTCTCATGGACGTTCGTATATCCATGCCTCTGTTCAACAGAAAACGAATCTGCCGTTGCAACTCACTGAATGACGACTGATTGACGCTAAGCTCACAATACACTAACAGTATTACTCATACTTACAATATGATTGCTAATAAGAAACTAGTAAAGTACAGGGGTATACGGACTTCCCGGACATACTGTATACAGTAGGGGGCGGCTTGGATATCTCGCGCAATTCTAAGTGCACATGTCACAAAATTGACTGTACTACCTGTGTTCTCCTTTAGATTGCTCTGTGTAAATAAATGATGGCATAATTGAATACAAACCAAAAATATTTAGCACTACTTCAAAAAGTAAACAGCTGGAGGCATGTGTATGCCGTTGAAACCGTAATAATAAAAAAGAGAGGTTTTCCAGCAATTTAGATTTTTAGTATTTTATTTTGTCTTTCGCTATTCTATCTTCTTTTGTTTACATGCTTTAATTATCTTTTCATTCTTTTGTTTGCTAGTCCATTTATAATATAATGATTAATTTTTATGTGATACTCATTGTCGCTTTGACTGCATTAGTCTTCTCGCGAAGTCTGTAGATTGTAGGTGTAAGTCTGTAGAGATGAATGGAAATTAAATGAATGGGTCTTTGGCGCCTTCAAGCTATCTGGCATTCATCTTCTTAGGGTAAGAAAAACTCCGACAAAAACTTGCCGAGAAAGCTTGACCTGACCGGAATTCGAACCCAGGACCTCCGAATTAGTAGTCGGAAACCCTACCACTAGACAAGAGGCGGAGAAGTATTACAGTGGTAGAAGTTCTAAAATAATCACTAGAAGGGAGATGTGGTAAGATTTTTAAACATTTAGTCACTAGTTGGCAAGATGTTCCCTAAAAGAGGCTTTATGGGCTATAACATGTTGAAGACTTCAGTTACCTCTTGGTTCTCTTTCAAAGCATTTTGTTAATGCCTTTCTTGGCAACAGAAAAAAATTATAACTTATGTTTCCGTGGTGAATGATCTGTTGGAGAACAACAAGAACATTGGGTGTAGAATGTCGCTTTTACATTCACATCTTGCCTTCTTCCCGGAAAGGGTAAGTGCTTTCACCAAGACAACCTCACTACGAACACCGTAATCAAAGACGCTGAAACCCTTCGATGATGGCCGACTACTGTTGGTGTCTTCTTAAGGAGTGTGATGAAACACCACACAAAAGAAGAGCATCATCGACACACTTTTCAAAACAACATAAAGAGTAAAATTGCACTAAATTTTAAATCTTTCTGCATCATATCCACATATTTTGAACCAGAAAAATAACACTGAGTTGTTAGTCTGCAATTCTTGTTGTATTTAATTATGTCAATGATCGCCAATAGTGTTTTTAAACTTATACCATGTATCTATGAGACCTCATAGGGAAAACGGATTGTTCCATTGAATTCTACAGCTCAAAATTCACATATTTATTGTTCTAAGTGTCATTGTTTTGATTAATTTAAAAGCATTAACATGCGCCTACATGGTATAGCATGCGTGTGTATCTAGGAAAGGTGACGTGATAGAGAAAAACGAGTATTTTCCACTGAATTTGTACCCCAAATTTAAGTACGGTAGTTGTATTTCAAATCAGATAAAAAAACTTTGAAATTTGTTGAGTAGTGCAATTATTGCCAAATGTATTTTGATTACGTTTATTTACGGTCGCTCTATAACATCTCAGGTCAGCAACGTCCCATTCAAATCAGGGCGTGAAACGGCCGATTTTGCTCAGAGGCCTCTTTTTTCAGACTTGAAGTTCTTTATCGTGCTGGGACCCATGGCTTCATTCCCCTTCCGAAGGAAGTCATACTTATGCTTTTTACGTCCATCGGTCCTTGCCGAGATTAAACCCGCGATCTTGGGTTTAGAAGGCAAGAATGGTTACCACTACACCACCAGGACCGACATTGCCAAATGTAAGCATTTCGAAATATTTACTACTATTTATTCTGAAGTTAAAGTCACTGGGGGTGGAGGTTGGCACTACCAACCCTTGTGAATCAAAGCCTGTGATACTTTTTCTGGTTGCACAGGTTACGGCAATAATACCCTCGTTGATGCTGAGTCGAATTCTTCTGAATAATTTTCACCAAATGACCCTGAAAGTTCCCAGCTCATACTTTTTCACTACTGGGAGATGTTAAACACAATGAATTATTATTATTATTATTATTATTATTATTATTATTATTATTATTATTATTATTTCAGGTTATGTAGGCTGATCTAATATGGCAAATACTGCCAAGAAAATTAATACAGAAAAATTAATAATCGAGGTGGTATTTGTGCATTGTTAGGTAATAGGTGCTATGTGATAAAAGTGCTGTAAAGAGCAGGGAAAATAATATACGGCTTTCTGATCAGTCATTTACGGTAATTATAAAAATAAACTCCCTGCCCCTGTGGTTAGTGGTAGCATTTGACACTACTAATCCGGGGGTTCTGGGTTCGAATTCTGGTAAGATCAATCTTTTATAAGGTTTTTTTCGGAGTTTCTGCTTACCCAGAGAAAGTGAATACCTGACGGTTTTAGGGCGCGAAGGACTCCAAGCTAATTTGAGGCATCATTAATTCGTTTCATTCATCTCTACCCATTTACATCTACAGAATTCAGTTCACAATATACAAATATCGCGAGAAGACCAATGCAGTCAAAGCGACAACGAACAAAAAACTGATAATACACTACGTTTAAAGGCTGTTCGTTAAATTGCTATGTTAGCTGCGGCGATAGCTGTCACTTCAGGTGGATTCATTGGGAACTTCGCCAATTCGCAGTCGGACTCAGAAGTAACAACATCAAAGCAGCCCATACAAGCTGTCCCTAGTGTACGAGAGTGTTCTAAGTTCTCGACCTAACTCACAGATATCGTGCAGATGGCTAAATTACTACGATATCTATCATCCTTTAGATGGAGCGCTGAAAAGTATCAGACGCGTAAATATAGTCACTTGTTTGTGATGATCGTGTAAACAAACTAATGTTCACATTTTATACAAAATGGGTAAAACTGAAATACGAACTTTGATAGAGTACTTCATTTTGAAGGGTGTAACCCCAATAGAAATACAAACGGAGTAGATCCTACATTAAAGGATTCTTCCCCTTCGTTTCCGACGATGAGCGCTAAGGTCGTTCCAAAACTGCTATGACCGACGAAATTGTGACAAAAATTCACAATGACGTACTCAATGACCCCTGTTTGAAGGTGCGCGAGTTGGCTGGCATTGCAAAGACCTCGATAGGCCCTCCACTACATTTCTGCTCGATGGATGCCGCGTTTGTTAACAATGGACTAAAATCGCATTCGAATGAATATTTCGCAAGAGAGTTCACACTTATTTAAACGCAATTCCAGTGAGTTTCTCCAATGTTTGATAACAGTAGATGAAACATGGATTCATAACTACACGCCGGAGATAAAGGAGCTGCTCAAACAGTGGGTGGCAACAGGTGAAAGCGCACCAAAGGAAACAAAAATAGTTCCATCTACAGGAATAGTCATGACACGATTTTCTGGGATTCTCATGGTGTGGTGCTGCTTGTAGACTACCTCTAAAGGGTAGAATCATTATGGATCACTACCGGACGAAGTGAAGGATGCTATTCATGCTAAACGACCATACCTTGTGAAAAACAATGTTCTCTTTCATCACGATAATGCCGTCTTCACACGTGTCTGGGATTGTTGCTGCAAAACTACATTACTTTCGCTTCCAAGTGCTTTTTAATTGCAGCATATACGCCAGATTTGGCTCCCAGCGATTACTGTTTGTTTCCAAACCTGAAGAAATGGCTAGGTGAATGAAGATTCACATCAAATGATGAAGTTGAAACTGCGACAAGACGCTTATTTTTCACAATTGGACAATCATGTTTTACTGAGGGTATTAAAAAGTTTAAAATCGTTGGATTATGTATGTTAATTTACAAGATGCCTATTTTTTTTTAAAAAAAAACGAATAAATGATAAAAAAAAAGTTTCACTTAAATCTCGTGTTTGCTCGGTCAGGCAGAGAACTTTAGCACTCCATTCATATGTATTGTGCTGTGCATTAGTAAACTTATCTCCCAAATTGACTGCCATTCATTGTACATTCCAAGATAAATATTTTGAAAGTAGCTATCAGAAAAATAACCCGTATATCCTGTACCGCTTGGGAACCAAGTCACGCTTCCTTTCACTAACGGCAGCGAAGAGTAGCGGAGAAAACCGAACCTAACTAAGTGAGCTAATGTACATAATTACCACGTTGTTGACGTCGGCATTGTGGTTCAGGGTTCAGGCGTCATGCTACTAAGGGAAGGTATTGGGTTCGGTACCCCTCATGGGCCTATTTTTTAATCTTCATTTTTCATAATATAACAAATAGTATCTTTTTAGGAATACCAATGCATGAGGCAAAAGTTATGCTGTTAACGCATAAGCTGCAAATTTTGGAGGTTAGATTAGCTTAATTTTAAAAAAGAATATATATAGGGAGTACAACGCATAGAAAAGTTATATTTTAAACGCTTAAATAGCAAAATGTTATTAGGTTAGGTTAGCTTAGTATAAGTTAAAAAAATCCCCAACTTATTCTGTTAAAAGCGTATGTCTTTTCCCGTATCAATTACTTCCTTTACGGTTTACATTGCTACATTACAGTTTCCCATTTAATTTTTCTGTACTTTAAATGTTTTATTTTTTGTTTATTTACGGACGCTGTTTAATATCGCAGGTCATCAGCGTTACATTCAATTCAAAGCGTGAAATGGTTGACAAATTTTGCTCAGAGGCCCCTATTTTCAGGCTTGAGGTTCTTTTTCGAGATGCAAATGTACTACACGGGACCCACGGCTTTACTTCCCTTGCGAAGGAAGCCATACTTAGGATTTTTACGCCCGAAAAAAATCGGTCCTGGTCGGGATCGAACCAGCGATCTTGGATTTACGAGGCAAGTATGGTTACCACCACATCACCAGGGCCGACAGACATATTTAATGTGATTAATGTTAATATGTATCCTAAAAAGTTAATTTTTTGCATTCCATTGCTTGTTTCTGTACATTCCTCGGTTTTCTTCGCTGCCCTCCGCTGCCGTTCGTGAAAGAGAGAGGTATGACTGGTTCCCAAACTGTACAGGATGTTTAAAACATGTATATTACATCAGTTAAATATGGCTATTAATAATATCATGAATATTATTCTTGGATCCGTGTTCTATTACCAGAGTATTTTATGAATATATACACACATATAATTTATTCTCAGAAGTACTCACCTGAACGAGCTCGCCGTGGCTGTGCCCATTCGCCATGAAGGTGAGCTGGCAGAGAAAAGGAAGTCGATCATCTCGAGGTTTATGCAATTCCAACTCGTAAGTCTTCCCTACATCCCCGTAGTAAGTCTTGTTACACACTGCAACACAAAACATTCATTGTTATCGATGCAGTTCTCTGTTATTTCAGCGACAAATGAAACTATTGCACTTAATTCCCTTAAACGCATTCAACTGTTAATCGATTTTAACTTAAGAGCAGCGTTGGCATATTTAACTTTTTTATTCTTTGGATTGTAAAGGGCTTTGAATCTCCGATCTTAGAGCGGTACCGCACTTAAACCTGAAGAAACTAGCAGCTGCTTAAGATCTTAGTTGACAATGAATATTGTTCTCGACTTAACAAAAAGATAAATACGAGTCTGGCTATATGGGGCTGTGGGAATCTGAGTGAAATTCAAAAGTGTGTCTTCTTTTAAAACTCTCGTCAGAAGATTAAGAGAATGAACACTTCTAAATCTTTTCAACTCGGCTTTCAGATCTGGAAGGGGATGACAAGCAAGCGCAGTTCCTTCTGCTGATCATGGCATTGCGTAAATGCGTGCTGGACATCCAAGTTCCAGCTGATTTTGAAACTCATTCATTGTTTCATGGTGGAGTGGTGAGAGAGTTACCAAATTCCCTTATTGTGATCCTGGGTTCAATCTCCATTACTTTTTTCGGGTGTAAAAATCCTAAGTATAGCTTCCCTCGGAGGGGAAGTAAAGTCATGGGTCCCATATCGTACATTTACGGCATGTAAAAGAGCCTGAAGTCTAGAAGAAGAGGCCCCTGAGCAAAATTTGTCGGCCGTTTCACGTCGTGAATTGAATGGGACACTGATGACTTGAGATATTAAAGAGCGTCCATAAATAAACCAAATAAATAAACTCCCTAAACGGGATGGCGGAAACACTTGGAATTCGGATCAAGCAGGTCTCCGTTTATCTTAATGGTGTTTAACGCCCGTTTTAGCTATTAAGGCATCACAGGAGGTAGACAATGATGATACGTGAGATGAAATGATAAACTGGGAAAGTGTTTTTTTTTTTTTTCAAAAGAAGGAAGTATTCCAGGTCAAAGTTTAGGGTACCTCTCCGGCATTTGCCATTTATGAGGACTGAAGAAAACCTGGGAAAAACCTCAATCAGGGAGGACGGTCCTGGTGGGAATCGAACCCATACCTCCGCTCTACCCGTGGCGGTGGTCTCGAGTTCAAATCTATTGCGGGATTTTTGTGATTTCCTCAGTTCTCCCATTTTGTTGGTTTTGTTACGGAGTCGCGAGTGGTTGGGTTGTTGCAGTGTGATTGCTGTGTCTGGTATGGAAGCGGCTCTTGTGAAAGGCTCCAGCTCCTTGGAGGGTGTTCTTTTGAAAACATATCAGGGCATCGTTTCTCACCGCCCGATGATTTCCTAGCCTCATCCCTTCATCCAGGAAGTGTCTCCATTGCGAACGTAGGCACAAATGTCCAGTCATGTTGGAGTGTTCTTTACGGCCCCTAAATGAAATCCAATCCAGAGGCAATGCAGCTAGAGAGAGCATTGTTGGGTTTAAGATATGTTCATTGTTATGTTACCTGTTTATGAAAGGAAGAAAGATGCCGGCCGGCATCCCAACATTTCAAAAGGATGAATATGAAAAGAACACGCGTTGTTGCTGCAACCGATATTTTAAGTCTCATTGTTTACACATATTTGTTAGGAACCATTTATCTCTAAAACCAAATTGGTATTTTATAATCAACTTCACAGGGCGGGGACGCTCATTGCCAGCTTAGATCCTGCAATGGTACTACCACATAAAGGCGAGGCAGAAAATACAATCAACTTTTTTATTAACAGAGAAGGCGAGAAAATTGCGCATGCGCAGACCAAGGTCTTGTGTCGTCATGATCCGTATTCCCAAACAATGTTAAACAACATATTATAGATGAACGTCATCATCATCCTTCATGTATTAGACATTTCTACCTATAACACCTACACTTGATCAGTCCATCTCCTTTCCACACTGTGATATTTCAAGTCTGCATGGGAGTCTATTGACGTCCATTCTTTTCAAATCTGATTTAAATTATTCTGTATAAATAAATTTTTTCATAATTTTCAAAGAATTTGAATTATGAATGAATGTCTTCTTTTGTGGTCTAGTTTCGTGTAACCTACAATATAGCATTGAAATTTCATTTCATGTGCTCGCAATCTTAACTTAATATTTTGTTTTATGGATCATTATTCACTTCTATACGAAATATGTGGAAGATATTACTTTATAGACATTTGGCATTGTTTCTTTTCGCACTTTATTACGAAGGACACTTCTAATTTTCACATGTCTCGTGTGATTTAAGGGGGGATGACATCACTTTCCACCATTTACCTTAAATGAAGGCGATCTGCTACTAACCTTGTAGCATCATAAGTAATTAATGAGTTACCTAGTGACGTAAAAAACAGTATTGTAATCACTGAATAATTCCTTTTTATAGAATACTTAAGGAATGTAGATATTACGGTATTAATCATGACATTTTTTTTTGAATTTTTTTTTTTTTTCAAATTTCCATCGAACCTACTTACAAAAAAGGATGACTGAAAATTATGTGTGTGAGCAAGTGTGTATGCGTGTTAAAGTTCTAGCGGCCGCAATTTTTTATCTTTATGAACGAAACTCGTTGGACAAAAATTTTTAGGGGCACGGGTTTATACCCAGTTTACTTAATTTAACAAATTATTTAGAATTAATTACATTCATGAGCTTGTGTTAAAGTATTTTTAATTATTTTTGTTTGTTTTTATTTTGTAGTAAATGAACAAACAATTCATCTAGTTAAAATTAGACCAATGGGGCGTGATTAATCTAAGGTAAAAGTTTAAAAATCGCTTTAGCGGCCGCAAAGTTTGTTTTTTCCTCAACGAAACTGGGAATATGCCATTGAAATAAAATAATAAAAATGGTTTCCGAAAATCAGCGAAAGCAGACTATTATGCTGAAACCCAAAATTTAAATATCCCTATGGTGGAACTAATATTTGATTTTTGGCTACGAAACTCTGTACATACCATTTAAACAAAATAAGATAAATCGTTTTAGAAAATCAAGGAATAGGATTTTTAGGATTGGGGTAATACCTGAAAACCAACATTTAAAGAGTGGAGGTTAACCCAAAGGAAAAATGTAAAAAAATCGCGTTAGCGGCCTCAATCCCCCCCCCCCCCCAATGAAACTCGGTATATGCCATTGAAATAAAACAGGAAATAATAGTTCCTGAAATTCAGCGAAATCAAACTATTAGGAGTGAGGTTTAAACGCAAATGTAAGTGCTCTAGTGGCACCAATAATTTCCCTGCTCTAGCGCTGAATAATACCCTTCACAAAATCGACTTGCTGAGTTAGTTTACGCAACTCCTGCGTGAGGGACTTTTTATAATTACCACGCTTTATCTGCAAACAGTGTGGCGAACCAAATACTACATCTTCCTTAAAGGCTTAGAAGATCCTTGAAACGTGTTTTGTGTGTGTGTGTGTTTGCTAAAAGAAAATAAAGTTTTGGCGTCTTTAACAACATTTATTTTACAATTAATAATCAAAACTTGAATTAAAATATCATGTATTATGGTAATATTAAATTAAATATTTAATATTAAATTAAATTTTACATAATTTTACATAAAACAAATAAATGTTAAACAAATAATAAACGGTTTGCCCGAGTGTTTAAGAAAATACATGTATTGACCAATAGAATTAAGTCTCAAGTAATGTCACCACATCCCCGTTACAATAGTTAAGAAAGTGCACAGATAAATATCGATCGGCGAAAAGGTTTCAGAGCGACAAAGTCATTATTAAAGAAATTACAAACACAACATAATATCACTAACTTTGTCCATTGAAACTGTTATTGGCACTTTGTTTGAAAAGAGTAGCTAATCACAGAATACGTTAGAATAGAGCCTTCTCACAGGCATATATACTCTTTGCTTCCCATTCCAATTGCTTATTATTGTTATCGCTAAGGAAAGAAAGCAAGCTATTTATTTCCAATTTTTCTTGGGCACAGAGAATTACAGTCGTAAGTAGCTTATCAATAACAACATTAAACAAAATATAAAAATAGCTTAATTTATATTAGCAATATGTTATACAAGAAAGATGGCTATAAATTAACAAGAGATATAAATACGAACTACTTAGTGTAAAAACATAATTTATTATTGTACATGTTCAGAACGATCACAATTTACCCTATTTGCTATTTGCTTATACAGTAAAACTCTGTTTTTGGATCCATTGTACGTTAGACACCTTCTTATATTGGATATTTTTTCTTGGAACCGGACAAATGGCTTAACGTGTCCCGTATATCCTCTATGTAGACATCCCTTATGGTCATAACTAGAACAATTGATATTTATGTTATATATCTGTTAACTTATTTAAGCTTGATTGACATTTATCTCTAAAGTTTTAAATGAACCATTAGAAAGTACTCAACATTGTAATATCAAAAGGATGGTTTCTTCCCTAACTGGCTTTCTGTTACTTGTTTGAACTTGATTGATCTTTATCTCTATGCTCTGCAATGGGTCATTAAGTACAGTGGTATGGAAAGGGTAGAGTTTGCTTTACCTTTTATTCTCAATTCTTTATAAAATATAAAATTGATATATACCTCCCAGAAAGTACATTGTACATAACTGTGAGCTTATTGAGGAAAACAATTGCATGTCTAAAATAAGCAGAGCGAACCTCGGTTATTATTGAGGTGTGAAGTGAAAAGTTTATTTTTATACTGTGTAGTTTCAATATGAGTAAACGTCAGTTAGTAACTTTTTACTTTTATTGAGCATTAATGTGTAATACAAATATATTTTCCATATGTACGTACATACTATGAAAACTCACTTCCCTCTATCATTGACACCTCGTTAAATTGGACGAACTTTTATTGAGCCATACCTATCCGGGTTAGAGAGGTTTCACTGCGTATGAAATATGCATGAACGCATGTGATATTTCCTATCGAGTTTTACAAGCGGCAAGTAGTACTCTCCTTAAGAGGCAACGACACCCCTCTGTTAATAAATCCACGAAATATGGTGATTAATACTGGCGACATGTGCAGCCTTGACGGACACACCTAGACAGATTTCTTCAGCTGCATTTTTGAGTTTTTGTACACATTTTTAATTATTTATAATGTGGGTTGGTATCATTCTTCTTAAAATGTTCCATAAACTGTTCTATTTTTTATGTAGACTATTAATAAACGACATGTTGCTCCGTTGAATTCTTTGTGTTGATAACGTATATACTTTTATTTGATTTATTTTATTTTATTGCAAACACTTTCGTAGATATGCATTATTATACTTTTTAGTTGATATCTGAAATTATGTAATAATGGATTCCATGATATATGAATATCTTCCGATATCTGGCACTTCTTCAAGTAGATATCATTGAGCCGAGGAGCCTAATATTTAGTCATGGAAGAAGTTTGAGTATTCCGTGTTAATAAAATAATTATTCAAATACACTTAAACGTAAATTAGGTAATTGATAGAACGGTACTTGAAATTTAAGTTTTTGGTTACAGTTACTTGAGAATACTACGGTTGCCACCATCGCTGCTTTCTGCACAACAGTCTTCTAACAGGCTCTGGGATAATTTACTGCTGTGTAGATAAATGTTTATAGGGTCTGGATACGAGCTTATGTTTCGACCATGATTGCTTGCAAACACGAGCTGAGTTTGTTGTCCTGGGAACCTAAATGGAGAAGATAAACGCAAAATTTTATTGCATCATAAAACGATAAAAAACGATTTATATTTCACGTCGTTACAGGGAACACGGGCCAATGTGTCACAGGATGTATTGTATTTATTGGCGTGTATCGGCTTACTGTTATCCGGATGGTGCGCCGGCACGTCTCCAGGAAAATATTTTGCTGTGCTTGTTATAGTTGAAAATAACTTTGAAGAAAAATTCAAGCTGATCAGTTAAGATATCCCTTTCAACTTTTAGCTACGAAATAACAGGTGTGTTTAGCATTTTTACAATAACTTTTTATAGAAGAAACTACTTTAAATGTTGAAATATTTTTCAAATTGTGTATTCCAATTAAAAAAAAAAGACAACATACAGCTGAATACAGCTTAAAAAGTATAATTAATAAACGAAAGTAATACTATTAAGGAATTGAAGAATAATGTAGTTTTAAAAAATAAATACTATATTCCGACTGAATTGTTTTAAAGAAAGGATAGATTACCGCTCTCCAGCATGTATAGTGTCTGAAAAATAATAAAAACGTATTACAATTTCCATTTTCCCTGCAATTTCCGTGTCTACATTGAGATGTCTATAGACAAGGGGATGTTATTAATCTCAATATTAGTCGAAAGCCTTTAAACAATTTTGTTAACGTTATATCTAATAATAATTTATAAATATAGCAGGGACTTGCATTCGGGGGACCGGTCATACCGATACAGTTTTTTTTTTCGTGTTTTTTTCCCCTTCCCCTGGACGATTAGACAAATGCTGAGATGGATCATTCCTTTCCATCAGATTTACCCTCTCCTATTTCATTCCTTTGGTTCTGCTATAGGGTCGAAAGTGCCAGGGCAAGGTGAGCTGGCGCGGTGTGACGGTGGCTTACTCTTTAAAAATATTTCTGCCCAGATATGAAAGCTGCCTTTCTGAAGGGTTTGAACTACTTGAAGAGGTTCCACCGGCGTTGAGTTGTTCTATCTGGAAACATTGCCCGTGGATCTTGGCCACCCGGTATCTCCCTCACTCCCGGAGTTCTCTCACTGGAGTCGCAGGCACAAATGGCCTACTGCTGAGGGAGGTTGAAGTACCGAAATATCCTCCTCCCTACGTAATAATCCAAAACAATAATCAACATATATCAACTGCCGCTTACTTTGCTTTAATAACAACAACAACAACAACAATAATAATAATAATAATAATAATAATAATAACAATAATATGTCTGAGGGTAAAACACGGATTTTTCTTGGTTTTTAACATCGCCTTTCCTATTTAATTCTAGGCCCTTTTACGATTTTTTTTATTGATTTATTTATGGACGCTCTTTAACATCTCAGGTCATCAGCGTCCCATTCATCTCAGGGCGCGAAACGGCCTACAAATTTTGCTCAGAGGCCTCTATTTCAGGTTTTTTTTTCGTGCCGCAAATGCACGACTTGGGGACCCACGGCTTTACTTCCATTGCGAAGGAAGCCATACTTAGGATTTTTACGCCCGAAAAAATTCATCGGTCCTGGCCGGGTTCGAACCGTCCTTTTACGAGCCTGAACGAACTTTTATATGCATATTTCTTTGAACTAGCGAACAATTAGGCTGTCCTAATGCTTTTTAATTCTTATTTTATCTCCTTTTTTTCTTTACCTGTCTATTCTTCGGCATCCAGCTACCACTATTAGAAACCTCATTTCTACTGATTTAATTTGTGAAATTAGTTCTCAGTAAGAGCAGAGCAATCACAACCAACCATAAACTTTTATTTGGATAGCAGGCTAAAGTAACAGGAGAACTGTATGGAGGAAGGTCAAGAACAACCTGAAGGATACAATCAGGCAGCATACAATCGCGCAATGTGGGGATCTCGTTGGAAGTGCAAATGGGATTAAAATCTGGTTGGGGGATGGAGCTGTACATCAAAACAGGGCTCAGATTCATTAAACAGGGACTCGCGTGGTTTAGGCTTGGAACATGGCGGCAGATCAGAATCTCAGCTGAAAATGAACTGAGAACTTGTCCTTTATGTGGAGAGGAAGAATCATGGCTGCATATCCTAGCGAACTGTAGCAGCAAAGAGGTGCTGAGAAAAAAGTTTCTGCTTCCTTGCTTTACTGACTCTTGACAAGAACAAGAGACATGTTGGGCTATGCTGGGAGGCAAGGATGAGGAGCAGGTAGGCAAATTCATGTCGAAAGTGAGACAGCTCAGGTCTGAAAAGGCTGAAAACATGGGGAGGGGAGGGAAAATCTAAATTAAATTAAATTAAATTAAATTTAATATTTATATAGATGATACTGTAATCATTTATTCTACTGGAAAGGGGACAGGGAGTTCTATGTTCTGCATGTTCACATTAAGTTGTTGTTATTATTATTATTATTATTATTATTATTATTATTATTATTATTATTATTATTATTATTATAACTGTGATTTGCAATGAAGGTGTGACTTATTTACTAATTTATTTAGGTAATGTACTTTTTGTGCAATTTGAAAGGCCCTTGCGAAGGCTGCAAGGTTAATATCATGTTAATTTGAATAAATACACTCGTTCACTTATATTATCTATGTGAGTTTTCTATATCGGGGCCTCTTAATTTTACCACAAAAGTGGCTGAACTTAAATTGTATTTCTGCCATATGTAAGTTTGTACGTTATTGGAGACGACTACGGGGTGGCGGATAGGGGGTTATAAAAATCCTTGGACCAATAATAGAGAACTCAGTTTCTGGGGTCTTTGCATCAACAAATAAAGGATTTTACTGTAATGTGAACAGAATACATCCCTACACATAGCAGCCCTGTCCGTTAGCAAGTCACTAAATAATATAGGTAGATATCATAAGCAAAGAACGAGTGGCTTTTTGCTTGGAATACACTCAGACATGTCATTTCGAAATTAATCGAAAATCTAAATTATGCTAAAAACCCAGGAAAATTAGTGTTGTTTATTTAAGGACGCTCTTTAACATTCAATTATCAATAAAATTTTACTCAGAGGCCTCTTCTTTCAGTCCCGAGGTTCTTTTACGTGCAGCAAATGTACGGCACAGGACCTACGTTTTTACTTCTCCCTTGAAGGAAGCCATACTTACAATGGGATTTTTATGCCCGTAAAAAAATCCAGCGACCATGACCGGGATTGAATCCGCGATCTTGTGTGTACGAGGCAAGTATGGGTGGTACTAAACCATCAGGACCGAAACCATGAAAATGGCTCTGTAATGTTATCATAAAATGTTTTCATGTTCAAAATTATGGCATCGTGACTATCAACGATATTTAAATTATAGTACACGCAACATTTAAAAATATGTTCATATTCCAGATTCAACCATAAACCCTTTTGTAACTCAATTCTGTGCGTAAACACCATTCACCCTTGAAATGAATTCTTGACATTTCACTGAACTTTTTACCGTCCCTTTCTCCGTAATTCTAGCGCCGTACCGGTGCACTTGACAATTATTTAGAAATACAATTTAAATGAAGAGCTACAAACCATCATACGGCCTGCAGTCCAACGTGAATTAAAATATGATTGAGGAAGATTAAGAAGCAATTGGAAAACAGTAAGTAATAGGAAATAGCATTTGCTGCTAAATAAAATGATTAAATCATTACCAGTATAAAACTAAGAATAGCGAAATAGTACATTTTAACTGATATCGTCTGCACCCCGGTCCTTCTGCTGGGTATCAGGTTTTGCAAAACGCCATAAGAGGACAGACAAACATAGTCAAACAGTCTGTAACCAAGGTTAGCCTACACAGTTACAAATACTCCATCATACACCTTCACCTCTCCCTGACAATGACTTGAAATACCACATACTTAACTGAGCCTTCGACCATATAATTCGCAATGGTTGTCTAACTCACATTGAGCGCACTAGTCCAAATAAGGAATTATTTAAATTAATACATATGAGCCAACACAAATGTTGGGTAGTCTCACACTTACAGCCTTAATGAACGCGTCGCCTCTACCCGTGGAACAATTTTCAATAGCATCATGGACATCGGCGAACTGGCGACCCTGTCATCTCCCTCACAAGGTTGATCACAGGATGGCAATCGATTTCACGGTAACGGCTATGTGTGTGTGCTTGACCAGGTTTAGGCGTGCTAACACGTCCTTCACCTGATGCACCACACCAACTGAACCCTGTAATGCGTCATATCCTTCATCGATTATACATTTCCAGGTACACTGACACCTTCTGCCTTCAACAATTTAATAACTGCTCCATGGACATGTATTGACAAATCCACATTTGTGGACATGCCAGTTCAACGTGCTTCTGCACATGAACACTCATTTGGACAATGCTGGAACTCCCTCTTTCCAAGAGAATTTAAAGGTGAAGGTCCTGTTGCGGAATAACAACGGTGAAGACTTTGACGGTCAGCAAATCATAATAGTTTTAAGATGCTTTGAAAGTTACCCCTTAATTTACCTAGGAGATACGATAATTACTAAGTTGTCTCAAGAAACACAGAAAAAGTTGTACTGGTGCATTCCTAACAGAGTTGCAAACTCCGAGAATAAAGTTATAGACTGTCTTAAGCTCATATACCTAACGGCCCGGATATTGCACCACATTCTGCTGGGAGCTGGAGAGATGGCTAGCGATGTATCCGAGGAGAGAATGTATTTGCGAAGTAAAACATTACGCACTGCATGTGTATCTTCTTATATTCAAATACTTAAGAGACATCAATCTCTTTGCTTTAAGAAAAGCACAATATTAATAGTGAACAGCTGAACATATCAACACATTCCTCTAACTAGCCATCTCTCCAGCTCCGAGCAGTACTTTCCTCTCTTTGCTATTTAAAATATGCAATCCAGGAAGGAGATTTGATGATGGCAAAGAATTCATGGCACCAGTACAAGGAGGCTGAGAGGCTGGCGTGCTTATGGATGACATACGGACCACTCCATGTGAAATATGGCATCGAGAACCGTAAAAAGTGGTATTGCCTTGAAAAAAAAAAAACTTTCTGCACACATAAAGAATGGTAACAGAAACATGGTTATTTGACGATGTTTAAGTTTAATATTTTTCTATATTATTGCAAATATATCATAAAAACCAAATTGTGACAGCTAGAGGGTTGGCACTCACACACACGCATATATACATACATACATTACATACATATATAAGAGGATAGGTTCCATAAGTTTCCGGCCTAACCATTTTCTAGGTATGATAAAGACAAAAACTTTATTTCACTTTTCATTATCGTTACTCTTTATTGCAATACAATACTCACATCTTCCAATTAACATTTCTATCCTCCTCCCCAAAAAATAGTCAGAAGTCTTGTCTGCAAAATGGGCATAAATAGCATCCATCACTTCTTCGTCATACTTAAATTTCCTTCCTTGAAGGTCCTTCTTGAGTTTTGAGAAGAGAAAATAGTCATTGGGAGCTAGATCTGGGGTATAGGGTGGCTGGTCAACCTTCTTAAAACCGCCACGGGTGGCCGAGGTCGTTAAGGCATGGACTCGTGAGCGGGAGGTCTGCGGTTCGAATCCCGCCAGGACCGTCCTCCCTGACTGGGGTTTTTTCCAGGTTTTCCTCAGTCTTCATAACTGGCAAATGCCGGGGAGGTACCTAAACTTAGGCCTGGAACGCTTCCTTCCTTAAAAAAAAAAATCCTTTCCTAATATATCATTTCATTTCATGTATCATCAGTGTCCACCGCCTGTGGTGCCTCAGTAGTAAAAACGGGCGTTAAACACAACTCAAAAAAAAAAAAAAACCTTCTTAAAGCCACATTTCTTCACAATAGGAACTGTGTGCACATGCGCGTTATCGTGAAGAAAGCGCACACCACCACTCAGCTTTCCTCGCCTTTTCTCTTTGACGGAAGCACGTAGTCTGTGCAATAGGCCAGCATAGTACTCCCTATTGACTGTGGTGTTCCTCTTCTTGAAGTCAATGAAGAGTATTGCTTCACAGTGCCAAAAGATGTGGTCATAATCTTCTTGATTGACTGAGTGACCTTGGCCTTTAGAGGCGGTGCTTCGCCAGGTTTACGCCACTCCATTGATTCTCTTTTGGACAAGGGAGCATAGTAGCGGACCATAGCTTTATCTTCTATAACAATAGTTTGTAGAACTTCTCTCTCGTTGCCACGGCAAAGCTTAAAAAATGCCTGACAACAGATGACTCGTACTGCTTTTGGACTGAGGAAAGAAGTCTGGGCACCTAGCTTGTACTAACCATATTCATGAATAATTGGAAGGACTGTTGTTTTAGAAAGACCCAATCTTGCTGCTATTTCTGTTACTTTGAGCCGCCGATCTTCCATAATTTCTCCTTCCACAACAGCTATGATGTTTTCAGGAGTGAGCACCTCCAAGGTACGACCTGCACACTCTTCGTCTTCAAAGCTTTCTCGACCCATTCGAAAAAGTTTGGCCCATTCTTTTATGGTAGAATATGAGGGGGATGCTTCCCCACATACACCGTCCAATCGCTGTTTAATTTCGATGCTTCCCCACATACACCGTCCAATCGCTGTTGAATTTCTTTTGGAGTAAGTCTTTTTTTTTTTTGTGAAGAACTTAATACCAGCTTGAAACTGCATTTTGAACATGTTACTATCTTCTACACATACCCTTCTTTATGCTACTATATCTGAACAACTGAATACAGCGGAGCGGAAGTTATATTTGCAATTATTTTCTTAACAGATAAGAATTTTGTGAAGGCGATAAAGTTTATCGGCGAGGCCGGACGTATATTTTTATTAGTAGCATTAAGTTTATCAGAAGCAATAATGAACGTAATCCTACTTATTAATTATTAGGTATAGTCCGACTATGTAATATTATATCTTTCTTTTTTGAAGATGTAGAATTCCATAGTGATCGAATATGTCGCAAGATAGATTAAGTTTCAGCTCTGATCATCCAAAAGTAAAACAGTTATTGATTCTAATGTCCTCTTTCTAAGCATGTTTAGTTTTACTACATTCCGATGGAAAAGTTTAAATTAATGGAAAAATAAATTAATTTCTTAATTTCTGAATTTCTCCAAACCAACGGAATGCAGTAGCACGTGCAGAAGAAAAGTTCCTGAAACCCTCCTCAAACGTTCAAGCGACTGCCTTTAATCTGAGTCACATTTGAAATCGTACAAGATCATCCAACGAAAATGCCCTCTCTGAATGTCCATTGCACTTACAAGAACTTGACACTTTCAAGACGTAAAGCATAAAATGCAGAAAAATTAAATAACACAATAGAGCCCCGCCTGGTAGCATGGCAACACCAAAGACAGCAACAATGTTTTCCTTAGGGGTGGCCAAAGTTCCATGTCTCAATACTCATCTAGTGACACTCGTAATACAATTAATTGCACTATCACCTGATTTGGAAACACCGTGAAACATTCGAGGGGTACAAATTATAAAATATATAATTTGTATTTGCTTAAATAGATTAATAATCATCACATTCCATTAAACCGAAGATGGTGATATTGGAGTGTTACCAAAAGTGAGAGCCTTATGTCAAAGGAACAACTTTCAATGCGCTGCCTAAAAGTATTTCTTTAACCTTTCTGGAGAATATCCAGCTTAAGGACGGCTACTTCCTGCAAGATGATTACAAGGAACAGAAGTAACGACTTCATTAAATTCTTTAAACGTTTATTTACTGCCCATATACTTTTTAAAAAACACGTGGTTTCTTAGGTTGCTGAGTCCTCCACTCCTGATTTTGTTTTGGTGCTACCTGAGGAATCCTTTAAAGTGTCTGAAGCTCTGAGCGTCCTTTGTTAACCCCTTTAATAAAGCATACTTAGAATTAGAAGATCAAGCAGCTAATACGAGGCTGGAACATTAAGTACCGCACTAATTTTCTTAAAATGTTTAATAATTCACACACAATAAAGCCACATCCCTTAGCTTCTTTTCAAAAAAGGAACTTTTCAACACATTTCCCCCATCGTTTCAACATACCTCGTTCATAGAGCTCCGTCTTTTGGGAGTAAAGCCATCTTCTCAGAGTCGATCGCATTTCTTCATCGAAAATTGAACCATTGGTTTTCATTGGGTCAAACAAATGAAAGTTCGAGGGTGCAAGGTCCGGACGGTACGTTGGGTACCGGAGCACCTGCCAACCAAATTTCACGATTTTGGTGTGGACAGAAGCCGCAACATGGGGTTTTGGAGCAGTCTGACATTTGCAACGTTTTGTTTATCACGAAGGGCACGGAGCAACTTCATCAACGTTCTTTCTTACGATGCAGCTTTCACAGCGGTCCCTTGTGAACGGGTAAGAAATTTCACCAACAGAATGCCATACATGTCGCAGAACACGGTCATTAGAACTTTCTTCCCAGATCGCGTCACCTTGAATTTCTTCTTTGCTAGGGAATGGGGATGTTTCTTCTCCTTTGAGACGTGTAGTGGTACACCCAGGACTCATCACATAACGCCGTAAGTGGTCAAGTATGTCATCAATCGCTCGCTTTTGTTGCAACTGTCAGGTTCTTTGGTACTCAGCGGGCATTAACATTGCGAAAATTCAGCACTTCATGCACGATATCGTACACCGTACAGTAAGAAATGTTTGACAACTCTGACAAGGTTCGCTGATGGATCCGCCGGTCGTTCTCAATGGCTGTGACATTCCGTTGAGTTGCAGCTGTTACTGGTCGTCCTGAAGTGACGAGTCAACAAGGTTCACATGAATCTACTTCAAAGAAGGTGCACCACCTGGAAATGTTGCTACGGTCCACACTGTCTTCCCCATAACCCCCCAACACATCTCTGCATATTTCACTTGGTTTTGTCCTTTCGCCCGCAAAAAAAAAAAAAAAAAAAAAAAAAACCCACGAGTACCCCCTCTTTGTTCTTCGCAAGTGACAGTAATAGTAGTTCTCGTTTTTGTAGCAAGAGCTATATTTGATCGAACATATGAAGTCTCTAGCGTGAACTTTAAACAATACGTCTGCAAAATTTCACCGTCTCAGTTATAATAACATAATGAGAGACATTTATTGTGCTTTGCTTAATGATCCACCCTCTTACAACTGTATATATCCCTAACATTTGCATACCTCAACTTCCAAGACAGAGCACTGCCACTCATATAAAAATTAATATATTTTCATGATCATTCTATATTTATTATTATTATTATTATTATTATTATTATTATTATTATTTTAAAGCCGTTGGTTATATATTATCGGAAACTGTAACTCATTTAAATGGGTGAATCACACTGTGGTGTAACATATTGTATCAAAGTCATGATATACCGTGCCCTCATTTCGATACGCAATCGGAGTTTATATACACTATTGGAAACCGTTTGACCTATAGTGGACGCGCGATTCTCGCTAAGACTGGAGTTAAAGTTCCGCTATCTCAGGCAAACGAGCTTACTCAGTCATGTTTATGAGGCCAACTGTTTCAGTTGCATTTCTGCAAGGAGTGCATGGTAGATTTTCTACTGCATATTTGTGTATTGTGGAGTAAATTGACTGTGAGATGTAAGCTAGAACAAAGAAAATTTGATTTATAATTATGTGCAAAAGAAATCGTACATGAACTGTAGGAGAAAACTTCGTGCTAAATTTTCAGGAGCAAAATCTACATCGGGAGCAGCAATTTTTAGTTTGGTGAACAAAGTTAGAACTCAAGGTGTATTCAATGACAAGAAACCCAAACTAAAAAATCTGAAGTTTAACAGGAGACGCTTGATGAGCTAGGCTATAAACTTGATACTTCTCCTCGAAATTTTTTAACACGATTAACCCAGCAAGTTGGTGTATGTGTCGGCAGTGTCTACAAAGTCACTCAGCAGTTTACAATATTCGGGAGGAGATTATGACGAGTGTTTCAAGATTTTTCCAAAAGGATTCAATCAAGTCTCACAGAAAAGGGCAGGTACTTGGAACTCTACTATGATGATGAGTACAATATTAATTACTGTTTACTGTTAACAAATAACAAAAGAAACAAAAAATGTGCTCTTAAGAGTTCCGAGCGCAAGACATGACTGCTCGCGGAAAGTGGCGAGGCATTTACGGAACTTCCCGTCACAAAAATCGATTACTTAGGAAAATGAAGACCCAATTGTAATTAGTAATATCGCAATATTTTAATAATGAAGAATGTGATAAAACTGTACAATTAGCAAGAATTGCTTTCTTTATCATCTCTATGAGAATTACAAAATCATAGAAAAATATGTTTAAAGTTTCTATTAAAGTTAAAATGGATTTAAAGAGCTATTGTATCATTTAAGCAGAGATATCTGAATGATGAATTTTGAGTTGCGCAGCTGAAACATCTCGCAGCAGGAACCCGAGAGACAATGGCAGCCAGCAGAGCAAGATAATAATCAAACTTCAGCATTTACATCAATCACAAAGATATGGCGACTTAGTCTCCCAGTAATTGAGTGTAATGCCGTTCCTAATGTTACAATAAATTAATGATCTCTGCTTGGAATTAATCCACGGTCTAATTCTCCTCTTTGAGCCACATTCCCAAAGCTCAGGCTAAGGGATGACTTATTCAGTAAAGAGCGACGCAAGCTGTTCCGTCTTGTCAGCCTGTTCATTACATTAGCATATTTTACTTGTGTTAATTGCAAGAAAGGGCCTTCTATAGAACATTCAACTGTCATTACTGGGCAATAAGAAACTTCAATCCGGCGTCATATGAAAAATAATCTATGCACTAAAGTACATTGCAGTATGACACCGAAATTTCTTCCAGTTCGGAATTATACAGCAAAGGGAAACTTCATTGTGACAACCAGTGGTGGCTGAAGCAAAAACACGAGAAAGTCGCTACTGCTGCTGGAATAAACCAGCTGTAAAAATTCATATGGTAATTACCTTGGTAAAGTACAAATACTAAAGTACTTCGCGTATTAATAAAGGGCAAAAGAAATATATATATATATATATATATATATATATATATACAGAGTGAGGCATTTAAAGTGTCGCTGCCATTTTCCTCCGAAACGAAGGGGGGAAAATCAAAAAACGCTTGCGACAAAATTTGAAGTGCTCATAGGGGATCATAAGATAGCAACCTTAACTCATCCTTGAAATGCCATTCTTAATATCATTTGAAGGTCAAATATGTTTTTTTTTTCAAACGGAATGGTGTATTTTCTTTTCCGGGAAGAAAGAGCATTCACTCATCAGTATAAAAGTTCTAGTGCCTCTATCAGCAGGGATGACAAGTGACGTAATATTGGAAAATAAGACAGCAAATGTTTTTCACTCACTTTCACTTTACTGGCATCAATTTACGTATATTGGAAAAGTTACCGTTTTGAATTTGTAGTAGAGCCCATTGGCAAAATTCAACACGATTCTGAAAATCACACCATGAAGGGCTTGATGTACGCTAATGTGACATGGATGGTATTTGTGACGCTTAATCTCCTCCCTTGAGAGATTCCCGAATACTGGAATATCGGGCGAGGATTAGCGGCAACTGCAGCTAACACAGCGACTTCCGAATTTTACTCAGTAGCATTTCTCATTCGATGGTGTTTTCTTAGTGCTACATCTCCCGTTTCGGAGAGTAAGTATGCAAGTTGTGGAGCATTTCTAACTGATGGCTGCCTCCTTTCAGCATATCGATCTCTGTATAAATTGCAAGCTGCTCTAGCGTTCTTATGAGCTTTGCCATAAATGTAAATCACATCGATCCTCTCATTGATTGTGTATCGATCATCCATGGTTCAAAATCAAGTGGAACTGATTGAAAATAATGTCCTACGAGGTATGAATTGGCAATGACGAGCACTCGTTTGTGTACCGATGTCAATAAACGGACTTCTGTGTGTAAACAAATGGGTTTCCTTAATAGCAATAACAAAATTAAAGAGAGAGACGTGAAAGTGGATGAAAAACATTTGCTGTCCTGTTTGTCCAGCTATCTATTATCCCTATTACCCCTGGCTGACATATGTACTAGAACATTTATAATGAAAATTGAATACTCTTTCTATTCCCGGAAAAGAAAATACACCATTCCATCTGAAAAAAAAATCAAATGAACCTTAAAATGACAATGAGAATTACATTTAAAGAACGAATTAAAATCGCTATCTTATGTACCTTAAGAGCACTTCAAATTTTGTGTGGAACATTTTTTGATTTTCCCTCTTTTTAGAGGAACATTGCCGCGATACTATAAATGCCTCATTAGTGGTGTGTGTTCATAAAGTTTGCGTCCTGTATATCAATATTCTAAGGTAACAAGTCATTCAGGTGTTAATTTAATGCTTGGTATTGTTCAAACAATCGTTTCGAGTGACAGGCAAAAATGAATATGATTCCAATATGCCGTGTGGTTCAATTATTTTTTCTGGAAGGGAAAACAGCAAAGAAATTTTATGAGAGGATTTTGCCTACTTTGAGCAGCGCATTCCCTTCCTATAAAATTGTTCCACTTTGCTTTTAAGTGTGCTAGAATAAGCATTCAAGGTGGAACTCCAAAATATATTCTTTGTGTTTTGCATAATGAATTACATATTAAAAAATGTTGACAAGATGCATTTCTCAAACCGGAGCAAAAAGCGAAATGGCACATAAACATCAGCCGACTGTTTGGAAATGTTTAAGAAGTATCCGACCAATTTTGCGGCGTTTTGTGACTATGGACGAAAAGTGATTTTATTACTGTACACCGTTAACGAAGCACCAGTTTAAACAGACCACCGGCTTCGAAAAAGGGCAAATCAAAATCAAATGAAGAGCCCAAACAGTAGCTAAAAGAGCATTTTGAGGGTCTGGAAGAAACCCACTTCCTCACAAACCTGGAGGAATTGGAGACTTAACGTTATCTTGTGAATGCAGCGGCTACTGCAGTCATTCCTACTTTCACGAACAAGTGCGAAGGGCAGCGGAGAGAACCAAGTGCTTCCTTTCAGTTTGGTCTCCTTCGTGTTAGTTTGGAGTTGTGAAAGTTATATCGCCTATATCATCTATGTCGTAAACAAAATTTTCTTTTTCGCGCCTATGCTATAGTGTCTCTTCTAAAATACTCTCCTTCTTTTAGCGTGGAGTGTGAGGAAAGTGTTAGTGTGGAAGTAGTGTGCTGTTTGTTTATAATGAGTGCGTCAAAACAGTTCATGTACGTGGAATGTGGGAGGTATATGAGTACAATGGAAATCTAAGACAACATGTACACCCGGAAAAGTTGGATATATCGCGCCTGTTCTAAAAACACAGCAATCCTATACCTATCACTGTGAAGTGTGCAACAAGAATTTCAATGTTGCACGCAATTTCCAATGTCATCAGCGAGGTTACCATGGTGAAGGATCAGCTAGAAAGCGAACAATAACGTGGAGCTTATGTAGTCATGAGGCAACAGCGAAATTTCTTTTATTTAAATATTTACAACCAGTTCATGAAATAAAAGTTAAATCGGAAGAACTACATTTCTCATCCTTTAATGATTTTAAAAACTGGAAGCAAGAAATTGAGGAAACAACGGGGTCGAAGTTTGTAAAATATAGTGGTTCTCGCACTGTTTCTGGAAAAGAGGTCATTAGCCCCACCTCTAATTAATAAATATCTCGCTTATACAGTTCGGAGTACATGCAAAACGTATAGTGTAAAAAGCGCATGCCTTTTCCCGTATAATTATTACTGCCCTTAAGTGTACAGTCTATCGTTTGTTTTCTCTGTATACTAAATGTATTATGAACTATTATGCTTCCTACAAAGTTGCTTTTGTACGCGATTGATTGCTTTCCCTGCGTTACGAGTATTGTTTTCGCCTGCATTTGTTGAAACCACGCTACATCAACTTCCGTACCTGATTCACACAAGTCCATCTTCTCCGCACTTATGCACATGTCGGTCCTGGTGGTGTAGTGGTTACCATACTTGCCTCCTATACCCAAAACGCGGGTTCGAACCAGGATCGATGGATTTTTTCGGGCGTAAAAATCCTAAGTATGGCTTCCTTCGGTTCGGAAGGGAAGTAAAGCCGTGGGTCCCGTGTCGTACATTTACAGCACGAAAAAGAACCTCAAGCCTGAAAGAAGAGGCCTCTGAGCAAAATTTGTCGGCCGTTTCACGCCCCGAGTTGAATGGGACGCTGATGACCTCAGATGTTAAAGAGCGTCCATAAATAAATAAATAAAAAAAAAACTTATGCACATGATGCTGGCTGGTTTTCTCCGATGCCCACCGCACTTGTTTGTAAAAGTGCAGCAGTTGTTGCGTTCACAAGGTAACCTTAAATGATTGGAGTAAGTGCATTATGTTTTAGTAAATATTGACGAACTTGTTCTCAAGTTGCAAGACGAACTTGTTCTTTGAATATTAATCCAAACTCGTAATTCTGAAGCTCTCTGCCGGTTTCCCGTTATCAATGCACAGCAATAGGACGACCAACTGGTTTCATCAATAACGCAATATTTAGCATACATTCCAAGAGTTTGAGTAGCGCACATGCATATTTCAAGAAAGTACAGTCTCTGAGGGATTTCGCCGGTATCGTCATTATTTACTTCAAGGTTTAGGACATAAGTTCAGCTACTGCTCCTCAGAATTGATCTTTCCATAGCTTTCTGGATCTTTCATACCCACATCTCTCTTCCTTTACATTTTTTTTGTAATAAAATGTAGAGTCTTAATTTTTTATGTGCTTTAGGCAATTTTATCTATACATATTTTTTATGATTTGAACGTTCTACTTTCAATGCTTTTCTTATAGTATTATCTCTTGTTTTTTCTTATTGGCTGGTCTTAGAAATCTCATATATTAATAATAAATGTAATTAATTTTAAAAATAAAGATATCTAAAAAGTACGAAATGAAATACAGAATTGGGCCGCGGATCGCATGCTCCGCACACTGGGGGTTTCCATTCTAAAACTGCCGCGTTACTTACTCAACAGTGAGAGTAACATGCATTATGACAACTAACCTTGTTATAAGTGGTGTCCAATTGCACTGGCATCTTCGGATGAAATTTCCATTCGTACGCATAAGTTCTTCTAGCGTAATGTTCATAATTTCTGTTCTTACATTGTGCTTAAGTATGTCTATAGTGTAGGGATTTTCCTATTTAAATGAAACCATTCCACACCTGAGAAAACTATTAAATGTGGGTCAACAGTGCCGTCAATGGTATTTGTAAAATCTAGCTATAGAAATTTACTCATTTTTCGTCGTCACGAGGTTGTAATTCATGATCACTCAGTAGGGTTTCAATTTTAAAAGTTTAGCAGCTGTTGAACAGAGGTGTTTGAAACACCCACTTGCTGTGCAACACGTTTTAGAGACTTCTTTGAATGTTGCACCAATTTCTTCAATTCTTAGGTTTAGCGTTTAGCGATCCCGTTGTCCTAAACTTTTTAATCGGAATCTAAGAGTTTCTCTACTTGGAACTGGAATACCACGACATTTTTTCTGAAATTGTCTACACACCTGTCTACATGGTTCGGTTTTTACTTATAATTATAACTTATGGTTAAAATAGCCGTAGAACTGATTTCTAAAACCAGTTTAATTTTTGAATTTTTAGTTTTGTTTAGTTATAATATTAGTATTGTAGTTTTAAAAGCTGTAGAATTTAAATTTAACTAAAATTGTATTGATAAATGTAAAAGGGATTAAATAAAAAACAATCTGGAATATTATGTCCTGATATAGCATCAAGGATGTATGTATTGCAGAATAAAATTTTTAAAAAACATTAAAAAATAAAAAAGTTCTATGTATAATTTGTTTTATTAACGCAAAAGAGGGGCATTTTTAAAAAGTGTGATATTCATTTATTATTTAACTATTCTGCATAATAACGAATCTCACTCTTTGAATGCCCATTTAATATAAATGAGCAAAATTTGAAGGAAGAAAATACGGTTTAAGATATACAGGGATTATTAAGTACTGAGAATAGTTGTATGTCAATCAATAAATGTGCATTAAACTGTAAATGAGAAAATGTTCAAGCACAAGTTTTTTATACCAGAATATATACGCTTGTCTCATAAGAAATGTAAATTTTTAAGTTTGGTGTTTTGTAGGATTTAAATTATTTTCTTTTGTTTGGCAATCCTATTTACAGGATGCCACGGTTATTGTTGTGTATGTTGTGAGTATGTCGGTCGTCACTTGTTAATACATAATCATAAAATGGAGGCAACAAAGTTTGAGATTAGAGTTCGATTATAAAGCTATTGCGGCGCTTAGCAGATGTGAAGTGGGGGGAGAAGGTGTTGTTAATGAGTGTGTAGCACAACGGTGTTTCCAGCGTTCCAATAATGGGGAAGAAAACACTAAATAGTTACCGCGTCCTGAAATGTTGAGAATACACGCGAGTTTTGGAACAAAATCCACAAAAAGTTCTTGTAGGTTATCAGATGAGCTTGAGGTATCAAAAGATACATTGCATCACCACATTAAGACACTTAAAAAGCACACAGAAGCTGTACATCAGTACCTCAAGAATTGACGCATGAACAGGCCCAAAGAAGTGTGAATATCTGTGTCACCTTATGCATATTCCTTGGATGATAGATTTATCAGGAGAATTGTCATGTGTGATGAAAAATGGACATATGACCTCCAAACAGTGACTCAATTCCCGTCAGCCTATCAAAGCCATCACTAATGGTGGTCTATGGTAAGCATACTTGTCTCGTACTACCCTCCCCCCCCCAGGCCAGAGTAGGTTCTGCCGGAGCGACAATATCCAGCATTAGAGTTCTCCTACAGCAGGACAATAATATGCCGCTCGACTGTTGTAGTTGTTGTAACTATGGAAAAAATCCGGGAAATGGAAGGACTCGAACTGATACCACACCCAACATATAGCCCTGAGCGTGCACCTTAAGGTTACCATCTCTTTCTATCCATGGTTCACTTCCTGTGTGAAAGAACCCGTAGAAGTGGATATCACCAAATTCTTGGCATCAAAATTCAGAAATCGGTACCGTCATGAAATAACCTGAAAGGTGACTCAAGACTAAAGATTAGTTTAACTTCTTGTCAGATAAAAAACTGTTTAAAAACCGACATTATTTATGAGACAGCATCTGTACGGGCATATTCATGTTCTCTTTTCCTGCATTTTCTTACCGACTAAAATCAGCACACAAAACCAAATCAGTTTAAATATAACAATTTTCAGTTTCATCAATTTTGGAGATCAGTGCTATTTATGCAAAATGTAGTGCTTAATAAAAAGATGTATCGTTTTTATTTCATCCTCTTGTGTGTGTGTTCTTTCCATCCTCCAAATAAATACTAGACGAATAGTCGACATTAAATATTTTTACCGCGTGAGAGAAAAAAAAAGGTTAATGTTTACAATTTACTGATTGCCAAGCAGCCGTAGTTATCGATATCACATAAAAAAACAATGAACTAACGACTCAGTAGGTATTGCGGAATATTTTAATGCTATGCCAAACATCATTATCGCTATAGCAAAATGGAAGTTGGAGCTAGGCGCAGAGATGCGGATTTGCATATCCCAGGCCTGATGTCGCTCCAGAAGCTACCACATGATTCAATTTGCATCCCTGAATATTAGTGAAGTGACGTCTCTGCCAGCCTGAGTAAAAACCACCACCTCAAGCAGACACACACACCAATATTACGGTAATTGGTGTAATCAACTTGTCTCAAGTTTACCCCGGAGCGATACATCTTCCCTCATCTCCAGCGTTCTTTCGTGAGAAACAACCGACCTTTTTCATTACCGCTCTAAACAAACATTCACCTACCCCCCCCCCCACCCGTTTCCAAAATCACCGCTTAAGAGAGATGAAGGGACATTTTATTCACGAAAACGTAAGTGAAGTAAAACTGAAGAATTAAGTGCAAAATGGATTTAGTTACACGTTTCTTCAACTTTCACTATCTTTTTGCTCAAATATCCTGAAAGTAATAACGAAAAAATAAAAAATTAAACAGTATTCCTACTTTTCTTAATGGTTTTAGATAATATGATGAAGAAAGCTATGAAAGGAAGATAGAAGGAACATTTCATTACTTGGGATGCATAGTGTCGCAAATTGGAGTAGCAGAACAAGATATACAAAATAAAAAAATAATAAAGCTTTCCTACAATTAAGATCAGTATTCTGTGTTACTATATGACTGTGAAACATGGAAAACTACCCAACAAATAAAAAACTGCAGACATTTGTTAATCACTGCCTGAGATATATATTAAAAATATGGTAACCAAAAACTATCAGCAATGCCAAACTTTGGAAGATCACAAATGGACCCAAATTGACCTTGAAATAAGGAAACGGAGGTGGACATGGATTGGGCACACGTTGAGAAAAGAACCTGAAACTATAATCAGGCAAGCGAGAGATTGGAATCCACAAGACGGAAGGAGAATTGGAAGACAGAGGATAACTTGGAACAGAACAATTGAACTTAAATTGAAAGCAATAACAAAACTTGGAAAGAGGTGCTGTTTTGTTGCTTAACTTGCTGTTAAGAAATAGAACCCGATGTCATTAATTTGTTTTGGTCGTAGATCCACTTAGGAATTACAGGATATCATCTACTAAAATGACGAAATCATACTTTTTGACTTTTCTTGACATTTTGTTTTCTTTGCTTACTTAAACCGTACAAAAAGCAATTAAAATGAAGACTGAGGCTATAAATTTACAAAAAAAGTACACTTGCTCTTTTTATTAATGCAAAAGTGCAGAAATTCCCAGCGCCAGGTCGCCGCGGTGGCTGTGATTTTGGCACTGACGGCTAAGTTCCAGCTGAAGTTCCGGCTCCGCGAAAATAATCAAACGCTAGACCATGGAGAAAAAAAAATGCTATGTATATATCAGCGTGATCCAAAACTATAGCCCTTGTTTTGTTTTATTTCTATATATTTCTGTGCAAAATGGTGATACATCACTTATTTATTTGTTATACTGTACTGTCGGCTATGCCATTGCATAATTCTCACAAGACACGTTTCTGTTTCAGGGGTGACAACGCATAAACAAGAAGGTGACGCGTTTATCCCTTTCTGACCGTGTTGGATGGAAGTTTGGCGGTCGCCAGTAAAGGTGCAGCGATGGTAGAGAGGGAAGAAACATCAAAAGACTTCACGAGTGCAGTTAAGCATCACAAGGGTGGCGGACGAAAGATACTGAAATTGCCGCTACCACGTCATTGCGCGAAGTCCCGAGAAGTCGCTGAGACGACACAGCGGAAGCCGGTATGTCATTCGGTTCAGTTCAACGGCTAATGAAGCAGGTAGACTGGCGATCAGTCCAAGCTTTAACTTTGGAGGATAGAGTTCGCTGAATGCCTGTAGCGTGGATGCAAGAGGAACCTGAAATCCTGAATAACTCTCTTTGGTCAGATGAACCATGTTCCATGTGAATGAGTTCGTCTTCGTGCAGAAGATCCGGAATTTACAATTGAGAAACGGCAGTGACATGACGTCCCTCTGTGACTTGTGGTGTGGTATCAGAGTTGATGAAACTCTTCTGGGTTCTTAAATTTTCCGTGATATGCCCTAATGCTAGAAACATTCTTTCAGCCTACTGTTTTAACATTGGACCATGCGAACAGTGTGCACATGACGGATCACCACTCCATTTCGCACTCATGTCACGAACATGACTGAATAAGGCTTTTCCTGGTTAGGTTATCGTCCGTCGCGGAAATTTTGACTCGCCACTTAGAAGTCTCGATTTAACCCCAGTGGATTTCTTCCTTTGCAGTTAGCTTAAATAGAAAGTGTACGGGGAAAGAAGTGATTCGGATACGTTGGAAGCCATGATTAGTGTGCAACCATATGTCGGGAACATTCAATTCCGCCTGCAAAAATGTACCATCAATGCAAGTGCTTGCGTCGAACCCTGAAATGGCAAAAGTCAAAATACATTCTACAAGTGTAAGAAACCATGTTGGGAACATCCAAATAAAAATAGGGATATAGTTTTGGCTCATTCTGTACATACAAGGGCTATTTAATAAAGAATGATAAAAAACTACAGGCATAATTTATCGCACTAATATTTATCTTTATATTTACATTTTCTATTAGCTTAAAGTATAATGTACACGTGTATTGTTTTCATTGTTGTCACTTCCAGTTTCCGCTTATGAAAGGTGTGCAGATTGAGACATATTTAGTTCCGTCTACAGCAAAATGGTAACACGTGATGAACAATATGCTGCTCCTAAATTTTGCTTTTGTCTCAACAAATCTTCAGTTGAAACCTATGCAATGTTATAGCAGGCTTATGGAGAGTTTGTCCTTCTTTATTGCACAGATGGCTTAATATGTTTAAAGAAGGAGGCAACCAATATCAAAGGAAGGTGGACTCAGCGCTCCAGTTTAATAATAATAATAATAATAATAATAATAATAATAATTTATTTATTTATTTTAAGACTGTAAGGTCTTCTCTTTCACTTCACCAATTATGCTTACAAGTTAGTAATGGAGTTTTTATTGTACCAGTTTTAAAATACACTCAAGTAAGTACAACTGTCGCATGGGTCTTATGGCCGTATATGCTAATATCGTTCTTGTAACAATCAAAATATACATACATATATATACACACATACCTACATATATTCCGACCTACATACAAACACATCTATATACTTACATCACACGTTTTCAATGAGTACTTTTATATACAAATGAATAGAACCCTTACTCTTAGCCCACCCCCCTTCTCTAACTCCCCGCTCTTCACTATAGTCATTAACGTTCTTTGTCGGGTCTACTTTAGAAAACTTTCCAAATTGTGTATTCGTCATTCCGGCAGATATTCAAACTTCTATTGGCATTCAAAATATAAGTACAATACCGTTCATTGCATTAACAATTTGAGCATAGAGCTTGTTAAATGTTGCATTCTCCAAATAAATAAATCTCGGAGCAATACAGTATTATAAATTGTCATGTTACACTCGACAGTCTTGATATGAGGTTGCAGACAGACAACTGTGGATGTTGAAGAAAAGTGAGAGGTTCGGTATAAAGGAATGGAATTCGATCGTGCGTTTAAATTGTGAAGCGAAGATAAAATAGTGAAAGCGGGTTAAGATAGTGCGTAGTTGCGGTGCACAGAATTCGACGCAGTGCACCTTCATTGTAGTCGATGCCAAGGTATGAATTCAAAACTGGAGTGAATATTTAAATATTGTTTTACAAGTTTCTTTTGTTTGAATTTGTCAATTAAAGTTACTGTCAAAATAGATACCGGGATTTTTTTGAAACGATGTTATTGGCATTTTTTTTCATTAACTTTCACGAAATGAATAGTGTTTGATTAATTTTGTTCAGTAATGGATTATGCCTCATTATGATTGCCTGCGAAATACCCGAATCCATGCTTAATGTGGTATGTGACGTCATTTATATAATTAGAAATAGTAACGGTACCACTACAATGCACTGACCTGCAAGGCGATCTCATACTGCAACAGACTGTAGTCGGCCGGAGAGATAGGAGTAAAACCTTTCGATCGAGTTCTCAGTTAAATACAGGGACTTAAGTTTTGATAGTAGTTTATTTATATTAACTTAGTCAAACGCTCTAGAAACGTTAACAAGAGTTAGGACCGTGAGTTCACTCACATCCATAGCCTCACGGATGTTCTCAGTAACGTTAAGCAAGACAGTTGCCAGGAATTCTGACTGCTAAGTGTCTAGTGTCCAAAGTGTGCTCTTTTAAGTGCGTTGCTTGTCAACGATTCGCTCCAGTGCTTTCGATATGGCAATTAGGGTGCTGATGTGTTTGTAATTCTGAGGGGTGGAGAATGAAGGAGCTTTTGCTACAGGCCTTACAAAATGCATTTTTCCCATAGGGTACGGTTTGTTGCTGTTATTAAATGTATATGCGTTATAGTTGGTAAAAGACAGTTTGTCCTCTAACGGAAGAAAACATTAACTTCCATGCTGTCCTTGAGAGAGGATCGTCGAATGAATTTAAGAATACTTTTGGTAATTCTGAACATTTCACTGGGTACATCCATACGTTGGTAACTGAAAAGTTGCACATGAGACGTGTTTGTGTACGGTGGTTTCCAACAGTGCTAATTACCGAACAAAAGAACGTTTGCATATAGTTGAAGATGATGTTATAGGAGTTTCATTCAAAGATAACCACTGCTGATGAACTTGGTCACATCATTTCTTTCCTGAGAACATACAGCAAAGTTTGTGAGGAAATCTCCGTCATCACCAACATCAGAAGAGCAAAAGTGGTTGCTTCTGCTGGGAAAGTTATGGCCATCTCATTTTTCTATACTCAAGTTATGGTTTACCAGCGTGTCGTACGTGCATGCATAACTGTAACCGAGCAACATTACATAGATGTCCTGAAAACTTCGCAAAGGCCATATCACACACTTGCAAAAGGCTACATTTCCGTGACACAAGCTGGATGCTGCACCATTATAATACACGGTGGTTCATCACAAATGTTATTGTTGAATAACTCACACAAATCAATGATAAGTGTGTCCCTTACCCTCCTTATATTCCAGCTTTAGTCCCTTTGACATTTTCCTTTTACCCAATTTGAAGAAATACGTTCATGTGAGTCATTTTTCATCATCAGAAGCAGCGATGGAGACTGCGGAGGCCATTTTGAAGGATCTGTCAAAACATTATTTCCAGAATGTATTTGAACATGGGCATAAACCTGGGGGAGATGTATTGCAACCAGCGGAGACAACTCTGAGAAAATTTGTCAAAAAAAAAAAAAAAAGACTATTCTTCATTGTACATAACCTCGTATAATAGTGCTTTCAAATAGACGTTCTTCCTCTAGAGCAAGGCAGCAAAAGTGGAGAAGCACGTCTCCCAGGCAGTTTCTCTGACCCTCATTGTCCTCGTCTAAAGCAACTGGAGCGTTGTCTTTGTGCCGTTTGGACGTTTTCAAGGTACTCATAAAACAAAACACTTTTCCATTATAATAAAGGATCCGAACAGAATTATCGTGCGAAAACTTACTTTTCAGAAAAGTTAGACAGCGATTGGATGAAAATTCACCGGTGTTTCTGCAGCTAACATATACAATGATTGTAAAAATGTGAGTAGATTTATGAGAAACACGATCTGTTCTGGATAAGAAGCCGAAAGTAAACTGCCGTGTGGTTACCGAGGAGAAAATTAAATAGGAAAAAAGTTTAGACTGATATCAGCAAAGACTTGCACGGATAACATGAATCTGGCAAACCTGCCTTAGAACGCTACAAAATATTTAAAATTAAAATTGTACAAGATAACTGTTGTTTAAGAATTGTAGTCACGTGATAATAAAAGTAGATTCTGCAGCTGGGGTTTGAATATTGTTGACTTATTGAATTTTATTTTTAATTTTTTCACTGACGAAGCATTGTTTCGTTTAAATGATCGTGTAGCGACAAATTACAGGTACTGGAGTGGAGTAAAATGCAATCTTTTACACGAAATTCCATTAAACAACACAAAAGTTCGTCACGCAGGAGCTGCATTAACTAAACGAATTCCTCAGCAACTTCAATAACTTTAAAAATGAATACACAACCGAAATTATGCCCTTATTAATTAATGAAATGAAATGAGTTATGGCATTACTGTGTGGCACTAGGAGAACAAAATTGAATTTCTTGTAATCTATAAGTATCACAAAAGAGAAACCACCTTTTTAGAATAATAATAATAGGCAAAGCTATACTGTGTGGGTATTTTTAAACATTTTAATGTAATCATGTTTGTTTTATGTACTGGAGCCCTTGATATCGTTATATTAACTAAAATACAGAAAAGTAACAAAAAGTTCCGACTTGCCTTTGTGTCTTTTAGAAAAAAAAACTTCATGTCAATACAACAAAAACATACTATTGTTCAGAAACAGTTACAATGTACTAAGCAAAAATACACAGTCAACAATTTATAATATGCAATCAAAAATTTCATCTATTTTCATTGGCTATGAAATTTAATTTAAATGTTATTGTAGTAAAAACATGAAACTTAAAACGTTTTCTGAAGATTATTAAAGAGCGCTTTTATATACAAATATAATTCTCAAACACATATTACATTAATATTTTACATTTGCTATCTTCATGACGATTCTTTCGTTAAATATAAAACATATGTAACGTTATAAATGAAGTTTATGTTAAATTAATTTTTCATTTAATTTTGAAACAATGTAGAAACATTAAACGCAAGAAAGCTTTTTAAATTTTGGTTTTCAAGTAAAAGCCCAATCCTAAAAGTCCGATTTTCCTGATTTTCAGACACTATTTTTATTATTGTAAATTTCACAAATTTTGTTGTGCAGAAACAAATATTGGTCCTGCTAGAGCAACTTATAAATTCTGTGTTTCAGCAAATCCCTCCCCGCTCTTAATTGCACGATTTTCCGGATTTTCAGGAATTATTTTCTTATTTTATTTAAATGATATATACATAGTTTCGTTGCGAAAAAGCAAATATATAACACTTTTTATATTTTGGATTTCAAGTAAACCCCCACTCCTAATATTTAATAACACTGGTTTTCAGAAACTATTTTTCCTATTTTATTTCAATGGCCTATAACGAGTTTTGTTGTGCAAAAACAAAAATTGGTGGTCGCTACAACGATTTTTAATTTCGCTTTAACTCCCATTTCTAATGACTTGATTGCTTTCATTTTAAGAAACTATGTAAGTAACGTGATAATAAAAACATTTTTTTTATTTTAAAGAAATATACCTAATTTCGTTAAGGAAAAAATAAAAACAAATATTTCGGGTACTAAGAGTTATTTTATTTATTTATTTTTTAATTATCACCCGCAATGGTCCAATTTTGTTGGTTTAACCTCGATTAATCGTTTGTTAATTGATAATATGAAGAATTTCGTTGAGAATAAACAAAATTGCGGCCGCTAGAGCATCAACAGCCACACAAACACATATGTAGGTATATAATATAAATGAAAAAACACTTTGAACAGTGTAACTAAACTAAAAATAACTAAACCAGCAGACTGAGAGAAAAAAAAAACACTTAAATATTTATAGAATTATCGCTTGCTATATTTCGAACAACTAATGTTCTTCAAAGGTAAGAAAACAAGTGAAGGTGGTAAAAATAAATATTGAATCTAGAAACGTAATGCATGGAAACAGATTATATATATACCGAGGGTGTCATAAGGTATATACATTTTCACAGTAATTCTATGTAATAGATTTCAAAGTTGGACCGAAAAACAACAGTAATGTGTAGTATGATGTTCTGTAAACAGAATATACACTCACATACATTATGATAGCGTTGCTGAATGACAGCTAAATCAACAATGAACAAACGAAGCCAAGATTATCGTATGATGTTCTGTAAACAGATGGGACTCACATTACGTTATGCTAAAAGGGAGCCAAGATTATCGTTGGAAGAGTGGAAAGCAATTTTGAAGTGATATTGGAAAATCGAGAATGTTGTTGAAGTTCAAAGGCAAAGGAAACGTGTGTAAAAAACAGCATCGCCAACGCGAGTAACGCATTCGAGACAAATTTGAGACAAAGTCAAGACTTGTCTTCTTTTTCATAGAAGAACTCGAGTAGTTCGAAATATAGCGATTTCAAGTATGACTTTCTCTTAGTGTTTTATCCTTTTCTGAATTTATAATTATTGTTAATTTGTTACAGTGTTAATAGTGTTACTTTATTTTTAGTTTTCTTTTATGTTTTCATTGTCATTTTCGGTGTCTAGTGGATAGAGTCGATGAAGACTTGAAGAATTTTTTTTCAAAACTAGTTTCATGCGTACAACCGCAATAGCTTTGGTGTATGCTGCGCAGTGAATGCTTACCGAATTATAGGATGTATATTTTATGAAAATACTATAATTGCGAAGAGAAAAAACAATAGTACAAATCTTCGAATACTTATTTGGCAGTAAATGTAAACATTAATTTTCCAACAAGACTCGCTACAGCGCATACTCGTTAGCCTTAATAGAGGAACTTTTTGAGAATAGGTAGCATTATAGATTATGGTCAGCGCGATTCCCAGATCTTAACATATGCGATTTACATTTATGGGGAAATTTGAAAAATTAAGTGCATAAGAAGAATTGGAAGACAATATAAGATACAGAAGAAGCAAACCAACGGTGTAAATACAAACTTTCTTAACAGATGTGAAATATTTGTGATTACAACAAGAACATCGTTTCCAACATTTCTATGGCAAAGATAGGTAGGCGGTTATGTAATTGTAATTTGCATGAGAGATCTGCGTGCTTGAATTGAGGCGTTATGTATATCCGATTGAGCCGCTTCCGCTTAAAAGCACTGTACATCGATGAGTAGAGTCCTTTGTTACGAAAACGTAACGCCTTTGGTGGAAGAGTTGGGCCACAAATAGTCGATGGTATCATTACTACGTTTTATTTATTGTCTTCTTTGTTGTTTAAATATACATTAATACTTGTGTTTGTGCGTGCATTTAATTGAATACTAGCCGTCGAGCATGAAATACAATAAAAACATGAGAGCTGATCGGGCACAGCAGGCTTAGTTAATTAAACTCTTGACGACCTTGCAGGAATTAGGTATTTCTGTAGACGTGACTACCACTGTAGTCTGGTGGCACCATTCACGCTTCCTAGGCGGTGGGCCTGGGCCCAACTGCCCAGTGTATCAGTTTCCTGATTTTTCAGGGGTTTTACCTCAAAGTCTCCTCTGAGCTCATTCGGCCTAATTGTCATCTTTCCTCGGCAGCTATCCTTAGGATATCGCGAAATACCACAAGTTCCAAATGGACAGAGGTGGCATTGAAAATATTCCATTTACAGGTTATAATTAGAGAAAGAAATAGCCTACCGAGATCAACTCGAAAGTTGGTGCGGTTCTTTATGGCTCCTAAATTTTGGCCTTGTTCCTCAATTCACAAAATATTTATGCACCCCTGAGTTTAATGCGTGTAAAAGACTGAGCGCAAAGGCTTGGGACTTGCACTCGGGAGGTCCCGGTTTCAAATCCCTTGGTAACGGCCATCATAACCTTGTGTTTCTCACGGTCGGTTTGGCGACTTTCCTTTCCACGAGGGTGCTGTGTGCAGCGTGACTGATTTTTGCGGTTCGGCAAGGTATGGAAGTGGCCTTTCTGAGGGTTTCTATCTCCTTGAAAGGGGAGGTGTGTCGGAGTGTTCCCTCTGAGAAAAACTTTAGAAACCTCATCGCCTCATCACCGCTGGACGCCCGGTGTTTCCTTACCCCGTCTTTTACTCCCCGAAGTATCCCCAGTGGGGGTTTGGACATAAACGTCCAAAGCCCTTGAGCTAGGCTGAAGTATCGAAATGCCCTCCTCCGTCCCTACCACTCCAAGTAAAAACTAATACTTCAGACATCATCCATATAGCAAGGAATTTGAGCATTTGCAGAAAATATATATTACAGCTAAAAGTGACTAAAATCAGCTTGTCTGCGCGAGTAGGCTGAAAAACCCGTTTACTGTTTTGTTGACATGAGGTCAGGAAAGCTTAAGAATAGCGTGTGCAAGGTACCAACCGCTTGCACAAATTCCCAGTTGGGAGAGGATTTGTTTTGAAGGTTTACCTCCCTAGGAAGATGTTTATGTAGAAGAGTTTCTCTAGCCCTTGGCTTTCTGTCAGGGTTTTCCTTTCATCAACTAGTTTTTGGTCCATCTCCGGTAATTCATTTCCTCGGTAATCCCCATTTATTGAGGGCTTATGCGAACCTAATTATTAATGGGATCTTCTAGTAATTTATCCGAGCCATTAATCACAATTTGTACAAATAAGATGTTTTAAAGTTTCAAATAAACCACTGAATCTACTATTTAAATATAGTGTGTAATTTTGCATTTTACTTTTATGTCTGCTTTTAAATCCGATTTCACTAGATTTAATTACAAACTTATTTTTTATGTATTAAAATATAAACTACACTCAAGAGCCAGAGAAAAGATCTCCGGGGGTCGCCTATCGGACCACATTGATCTAGATATACAAGACACTCTATGATCGAAATGCCAGAGCTGGGAGTATCTCATATATATGTAGCTAAATGTTACCCGCAGAATTGTGTCTGCTTTCACGATCGGCAGCGGGGAAAACCGAACATCTCCACCGAAACTTCGTCTCCATAGCGTTAGTTTGGAGGTATGATTGCATCAACGAGCAGCGGATATAACAGTCCGATGATCGCAACGCACAGTAACAGCATTCTTAGTTGCCAAAAGTAACTGTGTAGCTATTGTTGATTTGGTTTATTTACGGACGCTATTTATCATCTCAGGTCTTCAGCGTCCCATTCAATTCAGGCGTGAAACTGCCAACTAATTTTGCTCAGAGGCCTCTTCTTTCAGGCTTGAGATTCTTTTACCTCCCTTCTTATACAATCTACGACAAGGGACCCACTGCCTTACTTCCCTTACGAAGGAAGCCATACGTAGGATTTTTACACCCGAAAAAATCCATCGACCCT
This sequence comes from Metallyticus violacea, assembly GCA_030762175.1. Classification (NCBI taxonomy): domain Eukaryota; kingdom Metazoa; phylum Arthropoda; class Insecta; order Mantodea; family Metallyticidae; genus Metallyticus; species Metallyticus violacea. The sequence continues at coordinate 32,243,146 of CM060833.1, forward strand.
GACTGAGATCGAACCCGCAATATTGCGTCTAAGAGGCAAGTATGGTTACCACCAAACGTTGTAGGAAGCATGTTAGTAGTTGATCACACGAAAGCAAATTGGAAACTGTAATGTGGTAATGTAACACGCAAAGGAAATGATAATTTTTTACAGTATAAATTTTGCATGTATTTCGAACTGTATAAGCGAAATATTTCTTAAGTTGAGCAACGGTACGTCAATCACAGCGATCTTGTAGGGTTCCTTAAGGACAATACTTTTTATTTTTGTAAAAAGTGTCCATTATATCAGGTCTTGCAAGGGGAATGCGATGAGATGTTGTCATTGCTTTTCCATCTTACAGCAAAGAAAGCTTGATCTAAAGTGCCCGAGATATATTTTGTGGAAGACAATGGCATCCAGTGTAAATCCAAATTAATTTGTAGTGAATGTAATTTAAAGGAACTCTTGCTTGTACCTTTAAGGATGCCCCGTGTTTCTTCACAACTTCAAGTTCTCTTGTTGGGGAAATTTCCTTAAGGGGAGTAAGAAGGTTGTACCCCAGCAATGTTACATTCCTAAAATTTCAGGTGCGCTCATCTCATAAACTACTGCACATATAGAAACCATTTTTTCTGCTAATAGAAAGAAGTTTTTTCTTTAAATGTCAAGCTAATTGATAGGCTATTATGATAATTTGTTTAATTTATAAAAATTAAAAAATCTTGAAAATATTTCTTAAAAATTAGAGGTAAACATATGAATTATTTTCAGTTGGTAATTTGAGTTTAGTAACCAAAAGAAATATTTAATGCGCTGAATGTAGCAGGTAAAATTCTATATAGATATCTCAAATAGTATTTGAGATAAGCGCACCTGAGATTAGTGAATTTAACTTCACTGAGAAACAACCTTCCTTTATAATAAGACACTGAAGATGTTTTTGTTCTCAATGAAAAAGAGGAAATATTAGCCTTAAGAGGCGGGAAAATATCCAACTAGAGACATGCCTTCCCAGCATTTTATTGGGAAGACATGCCCTCACATTCCAGGCATACGAATTGTTTTGATGCAACAAAAAATAATACAGCTCACTAATAATAATAATAATAATAATAATAATAATAATAATAATAACTCACACAACACACTTTAACTCCACGCCACGCTACAATAAACACGAACAACAGAACAGCGCACGACGCGATAGTATTCACATCAACTAAGGAGGCGAAGATTCCACATTGGCATTCGGTTTTTCCGCTACCTATCGTGAAAAGAGGAGTGACTTGTACTAGGCACAATTATCCTTATAATGTTTAATTATGTATGAGTATTAGGTGAGAAAGACAAGCGGTTTGGTTTGTAGTTGGCGTGTTTTAAAAATTCAACAAGAAAATGAAAAAAGTGCAAACCGAACCCAGCACCGTTAGCAGATATGCTAAAGTCAAATGTTATCTACTAAATCTGGTTGTTTTAAATCTTAACAGCAGTGGTAATGAGATGGTTAGCGGCTGGTGAGAAATGTGTGTCTGTGTATTAATATTTGATGTCGAACAGTGTATTAGTTTTTATTCCTTGTTCTTTTAATAATACATCAACAAACCTCAAGGAATGGTTAGAAACTGCTGAAATGTTAAGAATAATACTGTAATAATGTTGGCAGTAGCAAATTGCACGATCCTCAAAATTAGCGTTCAGGCACGTAGCAAGCGCCAGCGTTTGGAGCGGTTTCTCACGGTTGGGTATACAAGAGCAGGAAATGAATAAAACTGGGTATAAAATTACCTGTAGGTATGTGTATTTGATGTTTGTGAAATATAAATAAATTCATATTTGTAAGTGAATTCTAAGCACTGCGAATTAATATAATAATAATAACACATTCGTCAAACTCGAACTCTTTTTTTAATCTTTTTATTTCCAGCTCCGTAAGCCTAAACACTGAGCTCGGAGCAACAGCGAACTTATTCTAATTGCTTGCCCATATTGATCGTAAAACTAGATGCAGGTCAATGGCGTGCCATCCCATATTTCTCCATTGTAGGAAAATTTCAACCTGCATCAACAGAATCATTCTCAAAACGAGCGCTTATCATCTCTGCGCATTTGTGTGCTCGAATTCTTAAAGGCTTTGTATTTGCTATTCGCATACTGATAGTAAGCAACAGCAACATCTGTATATATGAGATCATAAAGTTTGCTTTCTATGTATCATTGCCACAAGTCATTCTGATGTTAATTTATTGTTTGACAGTTGTGTGAAAAGTGGATAAGGTTGGAATTCGTGTTGTGATTTGAACTTTTTTTTCTGGAAGAGAAAACAGTAATGGACATTCAACGGAGGATTCTGCCAACATTGGGAGAGATATGCTCTTCCTATGAAATCGTTCGGCTTTGGGTAAAAGAATTCAAGTCTAGCAAAACAAGCATCTACGATACACATAAGGTGAAATTAGCTGTGAAGCCACAATCATTGCTAAAATCCATGACGTTGTTTTTACTGACAGATGAGTGAAAGGTGCGAGTTAGCAGCTCAACTGAGCTGGTTCATTTTATTTTACTACATGAATTACAGGTGAGACACTGCGAAAGATGGGTGCGGCATCTGCTTTACTCCGACATGCGAGCATAGCTTGGAAATATTAAAAAGAATGCAACCCATTTTACGCAGTTTTGTGACTATGGACGAAACACGGATTCAAAACTATACACCGGAAACGAAATAGCAGCATAAACAGGTGATCGCACGGGACGAACCAGCACCAAAAAGGCGAAATGCGTTCAATTCGTTGGAAAGACGATGGCTTCAGTTTTTGGAACGCAAAGCAATTTTCTTAATTGACTACTTTGGGGAGGGGAAACCCATTACTGGAGAACACTGCGTATCACTTTTAGAGAGATTGAAGACATCGATCGCGAAAAAATGTCTGGGAATGGCCAAAATGAAGGCGTTTCACCGTGACATTCAAGCTGCGTCACTCAAACCGACCCGCGGTTTGAAATGCTTCCTTACCGACTGTCATTCACTTCTTGCTTCGTCGTGTTCCCGAAACTGAAATCTTTCCTGACTGGACACAAATGAGGAGATCCTACGGGAGGTAAACGAGTATTTTGAGACATCGGCAACCTGGAGAAAGTGGGTTCAACTTCCAGGGGGTTGGCATTCTCTTTAACAGCTCAGATCATCAACGACCGTTCAGATCAGGGTGTAAAACGACCGATAAATTTTGCTCAGAGGCCTTTTCTTTCAGACTTGAGGTTCTTTTTAGTGTCTTAAATCTACGACATGGGACCCTTGGCTTTACTTTCCTTCCGAAGGAAGCCATACTTGGGATTTTTATGCCAGAAAAAATCCATCGATCCTGGCCGGGATCGAACTCGCGATCTTTGGTTTAAGGGGCAAGTATCTTCCAGGGGACTATGTCAGAAATTGATGTGCATTGCAAGAAATGAACTTTTTTTATTAATATCAAACCAATTTAATTAACAACCCACCCTCGTAATATTTTAAAGGGTAGTTAAAGACCAGTTTATGCATATTCATTCTATTATATAGGTGATCCGTTTGGGTATGGATAATATTAAACATTACTATAAAAGCTAATATGATAATAGAAGACATTTCTTGCTGGAAATGTTTTTGCTTAAAAGATGACAGTTTCCGTACATGGCAAGAATGAAATTCAACAATACATAATGACAAAATCGTAGATGATTAAAATACAGCTACAATTCAACAACTAGCGCAATGTGTTCTTGGTATGCTAAACTTGACTGTTTTGATGTGAGTATGGTGTATGTAATGTACTGTAATAAAGATTCCATAATATTACTGTATCAACATGTGAGACTTTGTGTAATAAAACATGCAGAAGATCGCAGACGAAACCCAGTACGAGAAGCAGCTATGAAGTCATGACAAGGAACCTTACGAAAAGTTACAGACGACTGTCAGCAGAGATGAATGTACCATATACGTCCTGCCATAGTATTGATCGAGAGCACCTGAAACTTTGTCCATATCACTTACAACGTCTACAAGCTTTACACGATAATCTGTTTCAATTTTACATCCATGATGTACCAATGGATTGAAGATGATGGCGGCTTTTTAAACAAATGGCTGTTTACAGACATGTCAGCGGGAGACTAAACACTCACAGCTGCATTATTTGGACAAGGGAAACTCCACATGTATCCTAGGAGCTTGAAAGATCAAGTCCAATAGTTAACGTATGGAGAAAGCCGCAATAAAGTGTAGGAAACATTCTTTGAGGGGCTGAATTGCATCACCGTTATGAATTGCGCAAAGTGAGCAAAGCATTCTGAGAATTCTCCCATCTTTCACTGCTGTATACACCAAGTTTAAAAATATAAAGTTCAGTAGTAAATGTTTAACATTGTTTTCATTTTATCCATACCCAAATGGACCACTTTATATATTCCCCAATCTAACAAAATAATGTGCGATGACAAAATAGTAGTTCGCATTCATCTTAGATTCTTTCGGAGAAAAGGTTAGAGTGTTATATACAAGATAAAGGCGAGATGTTGCCAGTATGAGAACAGCATCGAGTCGGTCGTATTGAAGATACCTTCAGCTATGGAAAATAAAGTTCTGCGCACTGTATTCGAAGTACCAGTACTCATGAATTGTCAGGAAGGTTTGGTGTTCCAAAAACAACAGTAGCTACGCACGTGCATCAACTGCATGAAAGACAAACTACAGATACATATGAACTTACCGAAGCTCAGACCAATCGATTAGTTATCGATATTTGTAAACTTTAAAAATGTCCTAGATGACCGAATGCACTGTGACGAAAAACGGCTCTTGTTTGGCAACTCTGAGACGAGAAAGCAATAGTATTCCGTGATTTAAAGAAATTGTTCAATGGTTTGGGTAAAAGGTGATGCTTTACGTTTGGTGGAAATTTGAAGGATTGTCCATTTCGAGTTGGTACCAAAAGGTCGTGCAGTTGACGCTGAGTTGTACTGTGCATAGGGTTTAATAAAAAGAAAGCACGCCATACTGCTAGAAAGCAAATGCGAATGTTGGCTGAGAGGTGGACGAAAGTCATCGAAAATGATGACCTATATTTTGATTGATGATAATCATAATTTGTTTGTTTTTGTTATATGTGAAAGTACTAGTTGTAGGAAAAAAATTAACGTCAACCTAGTAATATAAATAACGATTATCCAGGGGGGGGGGTTCATTACTGAACATTATTCACTAATAATAAGACAATAATGTGTTCCGATAAAACATTTTCGAAGTCAACAGTTTGTATCTGGTTGTATGTGAAAAGGAAATACACCCTGCGCATGCGCATGATTTTGCTTAGGGAAGCAACGAAGTTCGAGTGGAACAGGGAGGATGCGCGCCACAATTCTCCATCAGTAACACGTGAGGTAATACCATAGCTATGAAAACTATGTGCAGTTCATTATAGTATTTGCTGCATCCTAAATTGCATGTGTTAGAATTCCGTGATGTAAAAGATTTGTAGATATTAGGTTTGGAATACGTCCCTAGTGTCCAGACATTAGTAGGGAAAATGAGGAAATAAGCGAATGATCATTAGGGAACAGTGTCTATATTATTATTTATGCTGATTTTAAATATTTATTTTGATTTTCATGGAGGATAATTGCAAGAACTGCACATTTCTATAGGAGCACAAGTTTGAGACACCTTAGTGTGGAAGCAAAGAAAAAGGGAAATTGGTGTCAGAATGCATTAGAGAAAGCAGCGGTTAAATTAAAAAATATCTATCAATAAAGTTCCGGAGCAATTTCCTCGAAGTACAATATGAAGGACATTATCTTAAAGAAAGGTAGAATTTAATTTTACCTATACAGAATATCAACATGCAGAACTTTCCTTCTAATCATTGCATTCACTGGTAAACTGCAAACTTTCTAGTTCTCATAACGCCCTAATTTAAAAATAAAATAAGGAGATTGTCCTCCTATCACAACGACTGAGAGGACAAGGGGAGCTCAACGAATAAAACCCAAAACAGACGAAGGATTCCTGGTATTGCAATATTTGATAAAAAGAAGTATAGAACTTCTCTGAAAGATAAAAGACATGCCATCTTTAGTTTTGTTAATTGAAATGTTAAATAAACACAAAAAGAAAACGCGCTTTAAATGTATATATTATTGGAAAATACCTGAATTATTCAATAAAAATGATCCTACTTTTAAGCAGGCATCATTTAAAATTTAAATTTTGAATGTTTTGTTAACTTAATAATATGTAGACGTATAACTAGTTTCGCTGTTGTCACTTTTGCTCTGAGAAGTGTGCAAGTTGAAACATGATCAGTTCAGCCTACCAAAATGGTGACACGCAATGAACAATATGGTAGTATTTTCGTCCCAACAAATCTATGCAACGTTATAGGAGACGCATGGAAAGCCGATTCCTCCTTATAAAAATCTGGTTCAAAAATTAAAGATGGAAGGCAATCAATTTCAAAAGGACGTGGATCAGAAGTTCCAGTTTTTCTCTAGCAGAAGAAAACACTAATTCCTCTGCTGAAGGATAGTCCAATAAAATGAACACTTTGATTCATTTCCAAAATTTTAGTGGTATCACCCAACTGTGGTAAATGAAAAGACGTGTTTGTACAGGTGGGTTCCATGACCGCTGATTGACAAACAAAAGGGCGTTTGCGTGCAGTTAAAGATGCAGAGTTTCTTTCAAAAGTAATCATGTTGATGAAACTTGGCTACATCATTTCGATTCTGAGAGTAAACAGAAAAGCTCTGCGGAAATGTCCACCACCACCACCACCACCACCACCATCATCATCATCATCATCATCATCAACAACAACAACAACAAATGTTTTGCTTCTGCTGGGAAATGAATTTTTCCATATTCAAGGAATGGCACACAAGCTTATCGTACCTTCACGCACATCTGTACCTGAGATTTACTGCAGAGATGTCCTGAAGACTCTGCAAGGCCATACTGCAGGCAAAATACCATATTTCAGTGCAACAAGCTGAATGCTGCGTCACGATGCTGTTGTTGCTTCATATCTCACAAAAATCAATGTGAAGTATATCCCTTAGCCTCCCTATGATCCAGATTTAGCACCGAGTGATTGTTTTCTTTTCCCCAAATTGAAGAAACATTTCTTTCATCCTTAAGCAACGGCGAAGGCTGCAGAGATGATTCTGAAGTACCTAAAAATGGTTTCCAGCATACGCTTGAAGACTGGTATAAAATCTGGGACAGGTGCATAGCATCCAGCGAGGCTGCTGAGAAACATCATAAAATTATGAAGACGAGAAAAGAAAAAATATTATATTTTATTGAATAACCGTTGTACATAGCAAATGTTTTAATGTAATACTTTGAGACTGGTTTCATATTACGCCTAGAAACACCAATGAAATTTGAAGATATCTGTGTTTTGAAGCAGGGGTACTTCTAAAGAAAAAACTGCAACACAATATAAAATGTATCAAAATAATCTGTTCAAAATTCAATGTTGCAGCCCTAATCATTCTGTCACATTAGGAACAATAACCAAGCTATTTAAGATTGGTAACATATAGCCTTTCCGCTCCCCTAAAAGTTTATAATTAACTTGTTATTATATTATATTATGTATTGACGATACGTATACTTTGGGCAAACTGTGGGATCTTGAGGGAAGTGGACTCTTTTGAAGATACGGTTAACAGGAAAACAAGCGCGGTGAAATGCTGACTTAGACTAATGCAGGGATACCAGTCAACATTTCTCGTTACATGATATAGACACCAACTGCAAAATATAACCCCAATGTTTTGGGTTGTAGATGTGGAAAGAACACTCAGAGGAATTGGCCTGGACGAACGTATGGGAGAAGATTCGACCAAGGCTAGAGGATATCAGCAGACAGGAATTGAGACAGAATGTAACACGAAAGTCTCCTTGAGCCTATTGAATGTAAAGAAATTAACCTGGGGTAAAGAGGTGTATATGCTTGTTCTAGGAGAAAGGCGAGATAAGGAATAGTTTGGTTAAACTAGGAAGTTGGAAGCTCAAAAAATAACGGATAATTCTGGTAGGAGAATATACCCATTTTGTGGAGGGGGTGGGGAATGGGTACATATTCTGGCCGAATATACCCACTGGGTACACCTACCTGGCGGGAGGGAAAAAGGGTTATTTCCTGAAAACTTTTTTAAGGCAATTAGAGGACGATTGGATTGCACGGACTGTTTGCTAACCTAATTGTTGAATATGGACATTTTCCTAGCTAAAGTGCGCGAAGCTAAAAGCAATTTATTTTCTAATTAGAACGCAATAGCTAGTGTATTATAAATTATATGTAATTAGCTTCTATTTATATATCTGTAAATATCGTTCATCCAATTTAATGTTTATTTATTTATTTCTTTATTATTAATACTTTTATTTGTATTATTATTTGCTGCTCTTTCTAATTGTGTATTATATTTAAGCATATACGGTATACGATAACAATAAAGATACACGTACTACTTTGGGCATCAAGGAAAATAAATTAAATGAAAGTTTTGGAGAAAGCTTGCTATTTTTTCCTACATAGAAGAATCTTTTCTTTCATTTTTATAAACACTTTTTTAGTTTTGTCTCTATGAAGACACACAGTAAACGTTCAAATCTTAGGCAGGTCATATAGGTCACAGATACCTTCATGGATTTACTGGATAGTGCCAGTGTATCAGAGATGGGGTTTTAGGGGGTGGAGGGGGGAAGTTGCCAGTGCATATATAAAATATATATGTATTTATATGTGCTGTCGCAAATTATTCTTATATGTACGCTACATCATCAATGAACGGCTTGCACTGCAGCGTATTTTGGAGTTATCGTTGACCTCGGCTGGTCAGCAAGAAAACAGCTGCGCAACTCTGCAAGCTGGACTTACGCAAAGGATTATCACTGCGCCAAACACTTAAAGTCTTCATTTGTGTAGTGTGTAACCAAAGGCATATTTACAGGAACATTCTCCCGATGTTTGCTAGGTAATTCAGCTCTATAGCATTCATTTCTCCCTGCTAGTTTATCTTGTGCTGCAAGACGTGACGAAGGGATGACCCAGTGCCCTACTTTCGGTCCTGATGTAGAAGATGGGGAAGGAAAACCATTTGTAACGATAGAGAGGGCAATGTAAACAAGAGAATTGCTACAGGAAGTTACATCGAGTCCACAGCAACATAAAATGCTGCGTACAAACGGAACCCCCTCCTTTTTTTTTTATTTATGCTGTATTTTGTCGATTCTCCAAAGGTTGGCAGCACCGACCACTATTAAATCACTGTTAATAGCAAGGCCCGCATTGTTATGACGCGTGCATTTTGATGAACAACGGATGCAATCAAAATTGCAGCGATGTCAGGCAATTCTTTGTTTGCCGGCAATAAAATTGTCATTGTTCGCGAGTCATTAGTAAGGCGATTTTTAACAGTTTCTGAAACAAGTCCAGATATGCTTCTTCATTGATCCTTGTTAACGAGTGTTTTATGCATTAAAATCAAACTTTGATTTGTGATGATAAATTAATTTGCCACAAATTTCACAAATACCTAAAGCATATATTTCATTAAACAAATAAAATAAAATAGTCTGCAATACTCTGTCCTGGTACCTTATTACCATTACCGGAACGTGCATTTCCACATTTCATCATTTATTAAATTTTCTTTTTTCCCACAATACATAATAATTTTACAGATTAAAACTATAATTTCAGAGACAAAACAAATTATATAATTTAAAATAAAAAAAATCCATTGAACAATGGAATCTATCGGGTTATCCGTTTATCTGATGACCGATGTGGTAGCGTATACGCATCGGCCGATGAACTATCGGTTACGTACAGCCGGACTACATCAGAATTAGGGCAGGAGGGTTAAAACAATAATTGATAATAGAAACGCCAGATTGATAATCCATTAAATTCTACTAATGCACTTAAAAATTATATACTCACCCAATGAGACGCTGGACCTACCCGCCTGACACACAGTAATTTTATAGGGGTTTAGCTTCAGTACAGATTCGTAAGAAATTCCTATTTGCTGAAAAAGGCAGCTAAAATATTTTACAGGAGTGCACAATGTCAAGAGTCTGTAAGTCGCTTTCGCTTCTTATCTTGAACCCTTATCTTATCTTATCTTGAACCCTTCCAGTTGGGAAATGCATTAAGTAATTTATCAATTGCATCGTGACTTGCATTTGATTTCTCATCAAATAATCTCTTCACAGCACCAGCGGACTCGGTACGGACTTATGAAACACAGATGAACACTAGCTGTGAAATGGAATAAAGCGTAATATTTAGCATTTAGCATTCTTAGTAGGCTTTACTTTAGGATTAGACAAATGTTTCTTTCGTTGCTAAACAAACTGACTGAATGAAGTGAGACTCGAAGCTACGGTAGTAGTTCGGTAAACTACGTCCCAACTTGAGTAGCCTCCCTGGCCTTGAGCTATGACTTATCGGCTGATGCAGTACCCCGCCGCCGCGGCAGTCATCAGATTATTGTATGGGCCAATATTTCATATGAAAATAATGATCGCCAATTGCTTGTAGGAGAAATGCATCTAATTCAAACGTTTTTTTCCCAACAAATTAACTTTTAATACTGCTCGAAAGAATTATGAAATAAAGTTTCTCAGTATTTATACAAGAAATGAGAAGTTAATTTGAACTTCTTGATACTACTCGAAAGAAGAATAAAGTAAAATTTCTCAATACTGTCATCAAATAAATGCATGAACCGATATTTCATATGAATTCAAAAAACTGGTTATATGAGAAATGCATCTGCTTCAAACTGTTTGTTTCCAACAAATTAACTTCTTGACACTACTCGAAAGAAGCTTAAAGTAAAATTTCTCAATGTTGTTAAGGTGAATGGCGCTTTAGAAAGATAGTTATGTTCCAAATGAAGTACGTTATCGACTATGAACAGGAGAACAGAATGAATAAAAATTCATAATGTGTAGATTTTCTGGTGATGGTAACATATCTAGGGTTGGTTTCGCCGATGTTTCGTCCAGAGTTAAGGAGAATTGCATATTAACAATCGCGGCTACGTGATTATTAAGTGATAATACCAAAGTCACTATCATTATTAGAAAATCTAGCGGATGTTATAACATATTTGCGATTAATAAGTACTTGAAAAAATAAGAGAATACAATTTGGAAAAACATATTTTGTCAACCTAGAAATAGTTTCTAATAAAATAAATACTGCAAAACTTGAACAATGTTACACAAGAAAGAATATACTGAACGTTTAATAAATGTACTGAAAAACATTAAACAAACAAATAAACATTGTATTAAAAATGGGACAAGTATCACAGGAAATGTTTGTTAATAATGGATAATGAGAAGGATGCAGTTTGTATCCGCTTTTATTTAATATCTACACTGTGATAATTAAAATTGCAATACATTATGCCTGTTCATGATAACTAAGAGGAAATTATATCTGTCTTCTCGTTCGGTTGTTTGAGGGGCCGTTGAGACCCTTCAAGTTTGGGTGTTCATACTACCTTGATCAAACTCAGACACCTGCTGGTATTGTTGTCGTATATACAAGTCATACTTGTTCCTTCTGAGAAAATGTGGGGTAGGTTTAAAGCGTCTCCTGTGGGCATTGAAATGTTAGTGGCCATCAGTGTATATGGACGATATTCTCCGAAAACTAAAATAAAAACTATTCCAACGGAAATAAATTACAAATAAGCATGCATGATATCAGAAACATTAAGTTAAGAATATATAAAATATTATGACATTTAAGAATTAAATGTAATAAGGCCAAAGAATGTTAAAATAATGAAATACTAAAACAAGATGGAAGTTTTAACTATTTAGATTGCAACATTACATAAAAATTGCAATGAATAAATAAATAACAAAATAAACTCATTTCAATTCATTAGCGGAATAATTGCAAACACGTTAAAAATAAAAGCCCCAAAAGAAATAATTCTGAAAGTTTATAAGACAATGGCTGTGTCAATTGCGTTGTATGACTCCGAAATTTGGACTACATAAAAGAAAGATTGGAGTAATATACAAGTAACGAAAATGACATTTTTAGAGCAGTGTACCAGATGAGACAACATAAAAATCGGGGATATAATAAAAGATTTGAAAAAATGTTAATTAAATGAAGAAAAAAAAATATAGAAAAAATGGAGAGACCATTTGCTAAGGACCCGCATTACATTGCAAACTTATAGGTACCATGGATCGCGTGTAGGTGCAGTTCGCACTGCAGTGACCTCAGTGTTATTCCAGTAGCGTCCTAACGGTGAATTACCCGCTCAAAGCTACGTTTATCAGCTGTTATACTGTGTCAGTTGCTGCATTCTGTTCGAGCTGTAAAGACTAGTTTATTCATTGTGCATCTCAAAAGTGAAAGTTTATTCAAGACATCTGTGTTGTGTGTGAATTATATTAGATTGTTCTTATTAGTCCAATGAAATGCTTACCGAAAAATTTACGTTTGAACAAAGAATTTTTTATATATACATACCGAATCATGTAGACAGACGTGTAGACAATTTCAGGAGAAATTTCCTGGTATTTCAGTTCCAGGTAGAGAAACTGTTAGATGTGTTAACAAGTTTATGACAACGGAATCGCTAAACATAAAAAGCGATAACTAAAAGTTCTAACGGAGGAAATAATTGACGAAATTGGCGTATCATTCGTAGGCTCTCCAAAGAAGTCTCTTAAGACGTGTTGCATAGCAAATAGGTTCGGAAATTTCTTCCGAAGATGCCAGGAATGTCTGATTGCAAATGGATACCACTTACAACACCACTTATAACTAGTTCAGTAGTCATTATAGTCATCACCCATGAGTACGTAACGCGAGAGTTTTAGAACGAAATGAATGAAAGGGTTTAACGCCTGTTTTTGCTACAGAGGCACCACAGCGATGGACACTGATGATACATGAGATAAAATTATGTATTGGGAAAGGATTTATTTTTAAGGAAGGAATCGTTTCAGGCCTAAATTTAGGATAACTCCGGCATTTGCCATTTATGAGGACTGAGGAAAACCTGGAAAAAACCTCAGTGAGGGAGGAGGGTCCTGGCGGGATTTGAACCCCAGACCTCCCGCTCACGAGTGCGCGCCTTGACGGCCTCGCCCCCCCCCCCCCCCGGTGTAAGGGGAGCACGCATACGCACAAAACCACTACTACCTCTGTGACAGTAGTTGCAGTTCCTTAGCACCTTATTCCCTCTTGAAGCGTAAGCAATCACAGAGCATTGAACGAGAGGCGGTCAAAGAGCATATGAAACTTACTCTGAACATTGGATAAAATACAAGAAGTTCTTATCTATTTGGATGTTCAGTTAGAACATGCATTATACAAGTGCATGGCTATTTCATGAATCTGAAGGTTTATTAACGTATATCAGAATACTATTGCACAGAGAATGTGATTACTCAAACAACTGGAGTAATTAACAATATTTGGGAGATGATCAGTGATTCGTGCCAATAAAAATGACCTGATAAAGGAAAATGCCGAGAAATTTGCCAGACAGCCTCTCACGACCACAAGAGATTAACTTGTATCATCGCTATGAATGTAATAGAACATGTTCCTGATCTTGCAACACGTAACGACTGAATGTATGAAGATTAAAGGAAAGAACTACTGCAAACTACTTCACATAAGGAAGCTACTTTATAAAGAAGAGGCGTTTGTCTTTAGTTCTCCATTGCAACCATGACATTTTCTCCGTTCCCGCTGGTAAGTCAAGGGCGGGAACCGGCAGTTACAACAATGTAACTGGTATCACGTGTACATTACACATTAAGCTAACAAAATAATGCATAGCATTTTTAGCGCGGGAAATTACGTCTTAAAATTAAACTCATTCTTTATCGAACAGCCCTCGTATACAAATGCATTATACTATCATTATTAAGGGAATATTTGGGGGGAAATAATATTCTTACTCATCACAGGTTGCGTTTTTTCCTGGTAAAAGTACTCAGGATGCAATCAGCGACATTCTAAAAGTAGTTTACATTGTCTATGAAGGTAATAAATAAGCTTTGGCTATACCGATTGATTTAAGTAGGGTCTGTCTTTGATTGCATATCACATACTGTATACTACTATAAACATTTAGCATATTATGGAACGAAATGTATGAATAAATGTATTTTCTTCAGTTTGTAGCCATATAGTTAAGGTAAGTGGCAAAATCAGCAAGATCACAGAGTTCTCCAACAGTCCATCTTGGAACATTTGTTCCACCTAGTAATGGCAGAGCTCCCGCACTTAAGAGTCTGTTACTGTGCTGAGATAGAACATGTCGACGACTCTGCGCACAACCTTTTGGTGCAGTTACAGTTTTAAGGAAACATTGGTTATGCACTCGAACGAGAAAAGTATGAGCGTGGCAACGATGAAAGTGTTAATTTTAGTTTATATGTGGGTAATCATAGTTCAATAGAAAGCAATGTGTAGTTTAGTGCCGGCAGTTGTCCGAAAGGCCAATGTCACAGCAGGTAGTTGAGAAGTCGCATACGGCTGTGTGACGTAGGCTGAGTGCAGAGATGTCGTGCGTTAGATATAAACGATTTACCTTATAGTCACTGGTGTACGCAGATGATTCAACATTCTTTATGACAAATAACAACATCAGAGAGCGAAATATTTAACTAGTGATATTGTAAAACTTCAGACATGTAACTAAGTGCTGAAATGAAGCAAAAACATATAAAGACTATTAAGAGTAGTATATTTGTCAATGTGAGCATTTATTATAACATTCATTTATATTATTTCATCCAAAAGTACTGTGCATCGTTGGATCAATTTATAAGTTTGGATTGCTGTTATATGGCAACAGTGCCAAACTTTAGCCTTTTTAAAAGAGAAAGGAATTATTAATGCATACAATTACTATATTATATAATGACAACTTTACTATATGCACATAAAAGCTCTAACGAATCTATATTAACAAATACTGCACATAATGATAACTTACATACGTTATTTATTAGATTAGAAAAGGTAATATTGTGTTACCTTATGAGAATTGTACTTTATACTGAATTATTACAGATAATATCATGAGAGGGTCTGAGATTATCGATAAATTCACGAAAGTTGTGAGTGAACGTATCTAGAAAGCTCAGATCCTCGAGTGATATTTATTTGATAAAATAAGAATTTAAATATAATTCCTTTAAATTTGGCTTACAAAAATGTAATAATTGTATATTTTTACTTAACATTTTCAAGCAATCTTGCGACAGAAGGATGCCGATTGTCAGTAATGCCAGCGGACAGGAAAAATTACGGGTTTAGGACTATTTCATGAATAGAATAAACACAAAAGTTATATATATATAGTTGTTTTCGCGCACAAAATATTAACATCTGTATAAAAGGTTATACTACTTATGAATATCTATTCTATTTAGAAACCGTGAGACTGAAATGGACAAAAGTTGACCCTTAAAATCGCTACCGTTTGATTTTTTAATACCAACTGAGGAAAAAAAGAAAAAACCACACACACACACACACACACAGAATTCCTAATGATCAGATCAATTTGCCAATTAGACGCATCACTTTCATGAACCCTCCATTTTGCGTTATGATTGTCGATTGTCCATGCCTCCATGCCTTTGTTGCTATCAATAACCCTCCACCACCAATGGAGGTGTAGATTTGGCTACACTGACCTCAAGACAAATGCACGTCGCGCGATAAAAGGTATTTGATGATTTTTTCGATAATTTCACTCCGTAATCCGGCTGTGATTGGTCAAAATTCAAATTTTTGTTTGGTTTCACTGGTCAATTTTAAGATGACGTCCCACGTGAAATAGTACATCAAATTAAACAATTAAATGAACAGAGTTTTAAATTATAGGTTAAATTATGATAATGCCATAACACTTTCTAAAATCTAAGTATTCGGAATGTTCACTATCATAAAACATTCATATATTTTGACTTTGCGTATTAAATATTGCAATTAAGGGCTATAATAAACTATTGTTAAATTCTAAAAACCGTATTTGTGCTAATTTCGGAAATTATTTTTCGAGCGAAATTCTATCTATATTTTCCTATGTTAAAACTATGTTTTTACGCGTACTTTCTCAAACCGATAGATTCTGGTGAAAGGTGATAATTGCAATTGCAATTGTGGAAGGTGATAATTTCTCAGAAAATGTCTGAGTAAATTCTGTGAGCATATGGTGAACTGATTCATATTAAAATCACGTTTACAAACAAAAGTGAATTACTCTAGGATAAACTGTATTATAGAGTGAATGTATATTGCAATGAGATTAGCACTAGCAGTTGAGGAAGTGACATTCAAGAACATGACATAAGGGAAAGCGATATTGAACTGCCGTACTTGGGACATAAATGTAAAATACGGCCGAGATTTATTACTAAAGCCCTACCCCTATATTGATTACTCTGAGAATTTCGTTGTCTATTGTGAATGGATATTTTATAATTGTTACATTTTTAGTGCCTAAATAAATACCCGCAGGATATAATATATCGTACAGAGCAGTTTATCCTATTTGGATTTCCTTTGGGTTGTTGCTTAGCTTTGTACAATGATGGTGCGATGCTCCAATTCTGTCAGTTTCACAAGCAGATATACCTGAAATAGCGTGCGTTACGTCAAGACATGCATAAGCCTGCACGAACTCAATTGCGATGATGCTTGAGAGATAATCTACTTAACGCTCTTCGTGCAAATGTAAAACACTAGATAATGTCGGCATCTTAATGTGCAAATAACTCTTTAATTCGCAAGAGGGAGCTTTTCCACTAGTGTGCTAGTGAGTGCGTCTTTATTCCACGTGATCGTCATCTGTCATATCGCTCTTTATTTATTCATTACTTTATCGACTCTCTCCGTCTACACCAGGTTAAACGAGCCCCTGGTTGCGGCGGCAGGGTTAGCAGCAGTAGCAGCATCAAGAATAATTCAGATACTGCTCTGTTATGTCTCCCTGCAGACTCCATCATCCGTAATATCTCGTAGCGGCAGTCAATAATCCACCGACTTGTCAACATGAAAACATTTCACATGCCTACATCACTTCGCTCTAAAATGCACAGGGAAATATTTTACACTCTTATATTTAATTTTAGTTCATATTTAACAGTTTTTAAGCTAATATGACAAACGAATAGCTCGTTTCTGAAGGGTTTCTCGGTGATATTTTTAACATGGCCAAAGAAATCTTTTATTATAATATCATATCACTTCAATATGTGGATTCTATGAGTTTAGTTAATTGTATAAGAGTTAGACTAAGTCCAGGCTATAGATTTCGTCAGAAAGTACATACATCATGTACATTTGATGTAATTGTCACACTTTTCATATTTAGACATTTTAACCCTAGTGTAGAGTTTGTTGTAGACAGTTATTATTTTTTATCAAAATGCCATATTAGAAAAAGTACTATTAATGGTAACCCAGAGTATTTACGTTTAGTATATTTAAAAAGCTAATTGATTCAATGGAGAAAAATTAGTACTCTTATTTTGTTATTGTATCAAATGCTCAGAAGATGTGAGTGATAAGGTAACTGCTAACCAGAACTTATTTTTTATTTGTATGCAGCTCCTTATGATGGAAATAAATTATGAGGGATAGTCAAAAAAGCCTTTGATTGCACACAACAAAGAAACATTGTTGCATGATGAAAACGGATCAGGGCTGATTGGTGGACAAAAACAGAAGTTCGCTCACGCAAGGGTCTATACACAGGGGACGAGCAAAGTGTGTCAGTTCGCCAGTCGCCTACCTGCATACAAAATGGAGTTGATTCGTGAAAAGCAATAAACTGCGTTGAAGTTTTGTTTTCGTTTGCAGAAATCCGCCGTGGAAGCTCACAGATTGTTGCAGTAGGAATATGGTGATGATGTTCTGACACAATGCACAGCACTTGTATGGTTCAAGGAATTTAAGGGGGGCCGTGTTTCAACAACAAAGCATGGCGGTCCAGGTGCTCCAGCAACAGCAGTAAAAGAAACCACGATTAACACAGCTGCGCCATGTAATATGATCGACGAATAACAATTGACAGACTTGCAGATATGTTACACATTTCCCATGGCAGTATCTTTTCCATTCTGCATGATCACTTAAACATGAGATGGGTTTGTGCGAGGTGGTTATCAGGATTACTGACTCCTGAACAGAAGAAAATGTGTAGGGAATCTCGAATGTGTCCCCCATTCTCCTTACTCTCCAGACTTAGCCACTGTGATTTTTATATCTCTTTCCCTGCCTGAAAAAGGAATCAAGGGGGAAAGTTTCGGTACTTCCGAGGCCGTCGTGAAAAAGGGTGAGGCGGTTTAGAAGATGTTAAAAGATATCTTCTAGCACTGTTACAGGACTGATAGACGCGTTGTAAATAATACCATAACATTATAGCGAACAGCTTTTTGGAGTGACTGCAGCTTGTTAGTAGGTTTGTGTAAATTCAGCCTATGTTTGATTTCTTTGCTATGTATATCTGAGTTTTTTTATGAACACTTCTAAGTTGTCTGCAAATAAAAATACAGACAGCTAGAACGTGTTCTCAAAAGCGGTTTACAATGAGTTCTTCATTTTGTCCCTGCCATTATTGTTATCTCTTTATTGCAAAGAGAAATATTTTTAGAATGTACTGAATTTCCCTAGAACATTATTCAATAAACAATTAAGTAATGGAAGTATAATAAACTGTTTTTAGAATACTGTTACTTATAAATGAATTAATAATCTGATTGCAAAACATGCCGTATTTAGTTTGGGTAAGATGCAATTAATATGATCTCTCCAATTCACATTGTGATCAATCATAAGATCAAGACATTTTATATTACTAAATTTGATGATTTCATTGCCTTCAGTGTTGTATCTTTAGGTGTGTAACGTTTTTATTTTGTTTTGTGTTTGAAAATTATACAGGGTGGCGCAAAAGTAACTACACACTAAATTTCATTTAGCATAAGATTTCACTTCTTTTTATATTCGAACTGTTTCCCTTCTGCATTAATGCATCGTTGGAGTGTACATGAAATACTTTGACAAAGGAAGCAATCTTTTGGGATAAGATCAGGGGATCGTGTTGGGAATTTACTTTTTTGCACGACGTCCAAGCACTCTTCTACTGAAGACGTTATCAATGTACGTCCGAACAACTACGGCATAATGCGCAGGAGCTCCCTCGTGTTGGAAGCTTAGTTGATCAAAGTTGTCCAACTGCATGATGATTCCTGGCGTAACCTCTGGAAATAGAGCAAAATACTTGCTATCATCGAGATTTGCGTCAATAAAATGCTACACTTCGTACCGACATTGCACCCCAAACATTTACGTCGTGGTAATTTAGCGCTTACTCAAAAATAATATGAGGTTTTCCGTGTACCAAAAAGTACAGATATGTCGGTTTACATGTCCCGATAACTTAAAGGTGGCCTTACCCAACCACACAATAATTTGAAAGAAATTGGAGTCATATAGATACTGATCGAGCATAATCTCACAAAATTGTAGCCGCCTGTCTTCCAACAAACATGTGTAAGACGTGGAGTGTATACTTTGAATTCTACTTATGAAATATTCTTTGGATTGACTGATGTGATATTGCTGGAAATTCTACCGCTAATCGTCTTGTGGACTTTCTTGGACTAGTCGTGACAGATTGAGTTCATGTTCCTGAGTCCGTGCTGTGCTAGGTCGCCACTAAGATGTGCATTCAAATCAGAACCTTCAATTTCAAATTTGTGAAGTACATTGTAAACAGCCTTAAGTGTTGGTAGATGGACTCGAAATGTTTTCTCCATTCCCTCAGTACAAAACTTAAACCTTGTTGTTAACCGACCTTTACAGCAAAAAGTCTTTCCTATTTCGTTAACATTTTCAACTGTTACTGACAATTCATTTCCTGTTTCCTGCTCTTTCCGCTGACAGTATTACCAACCTAGAAACACACATACAGTCAAAAGCAAATGAAGGCGGAAAACGTTTGGAACATAACATGCAAAGAAGTGAAATCATGTGTTAACTGAAGTTCACTAAGAGTGTAATAACTTTTGCGCCTGCCCGAATGTAGTTTTTTTTCAAAGTTACTGTCAAAACAATATTTTAGTGTACTGAAAATATCATTGGATAAATGTGAGGGGACGGCTGAATTTGTCTTCTTTAATGTGAAAAATTGTATTATTTGCAAAAAAGAATTGGATAAACACGTTTGAAGGGAGGTTATTGATATAATAATGGACCACAAATAGAACCTTGAGGAACACCGTGCTGTACTGCTGACTGCGTAGTAATTATCCGAAGAATTTATCCGAACTTTTGTATGATGCAATTCGATAATAACCTCTGCCCATAATACACTTTTGATAAGAATGTGTTATGATTTACACAGTTATTACAGAATATTACTTATTGAATTTATTATCAAGAGATTGGAGCACTTCATTAGTTAACTTGAAAATGACATTTTTCCTCAATCCAAAGCATTCGCTTGTTAAATATTATGTTTACCTAGTGGTGATACATGTAGCATTCTTTTGAACATGAATACAATGGAGAAAGCTGTTAGTACTGTCCCTAGTTCTCTCTCCCCTTTCTTGTTGATGATTGCACACTGAACTTTGCTGTTTGCTCTCGGGATCGAATAAAGTACAGGGGTTTCATAAGCGGTGATTACCAACGCATGGTGGCACCCAGTGACATTTTCAGGATCCTGTCTCACAGTGACAGCAGCTGTCTTAATGTTTTCTTCCGTTGGAGCACAAACTACAGCGCGAGTTCCTCTCTCTGTCTTTAAAATTGATTGCCTCTCTCTTCTTTAAACAGTTTAAGCCATCTTCTAGCTGTGCTATGCAGAACAATTCTCCATAAGTCTCCTGTAACATTGCATAAGCCTTAGCTGATGCTTTTTTGAGACGAAAGCAAACTTTCAGATTACCATATTATTCGACACGTGTCACTTCCATTTTGCTGTAGGCAAAACTGAATATGTGTCAACTTGCACACCTCTCATAGGCGGGAACCGGAAGTGACAACAATGAAACTAGTACCACGTATATATTACGCACTAAGCTAACAAAAATAATGTAAATTTATATTATACCTGTAAAACGTACGCCAATTCTTCAATGAACAGTCCTAGTAAACAATTTATACTTACTGAGTGCCCTCGTATAAACGATTCCTCAAAGATAATTGTGAACCTAATAAGTTTAGAGCTTGTGTTTATTTTATTATACTCTTAAACTAGAATGCATGATTTTAGTTTTATTTTGATTAAAACGATCAAATATGGCTACGCTAAATTTATCAAAAACTAGCCCTTTTAATCAATCTTAGTTCTTATTTCTAGCTCTTAAAGTGACGATAAAAAGTTATTTTTCATAAAAAAAATGATCGCATTATGTAACTTCGAAATTAGAACGTTATATGTGAAATGAATTTATCAAAAATGATATAAGATTTTCATTTACTAGAATTATTTAATGAATAAACTTAGAATAAAGTAATATATTGCTAAAATTCGCTCATAAAACATGATTGTTGTATAAAATCTTTATTTGAACGACATCCATGAATAACTACCTATTCAGAAATTCCGAATCTGTAATAGAGGAAAATAGATTGCCAAATTTCGATTTACTTACTAATTAATGCCCGCTAAGAAAAACACATTAAAAGTCCGTCAGCAGGAACTGCGTAAACTAAGCGAATTTCTCTCCCGGTAGAGTAACTTTAAAAAAGAATATAAAATCCAAAGTATGATCTTATTAATTAATGAAATAAAATAAGTTATGACGGCGCTGTGTGGCATTAGGGGGAAAAGTTTAGAATTCTTGCTATCTATTGCAAAAGAGAAACCACATTTTTGGAATTATTATTATTATTATTATTATTATTATTATTATTATTGATATTATTGATATTAAACAACAAATATTAATAGTATAATATTACTTAAATGAAATATATGACCACTGATAGACAAAGTTACACTGTGTGGGTATTTTTAAGCCTTTCTGAAAATAGCTATGTTTATGAAGTGAACCCTGATATTACTAAAATATATTAAAATAACAGAAAGTTTCCATGTAGTTAAGATGTTCAATAAAATAAAAACATGTTACTATTTCAAATAATTACCATACCCCCACTCCTAATAGCCCGATTGCCCTGCTTTTCGGAAACTACTTTTATCAATTTATTTTAAAGAAATATCCCGAAATTCGGTGAGAAAAAGCAAAAAGTGCAGCCGCTAGAGCGATTGCTAACCTTTTTAAAATTGTTCGCTGTAAGTTTACCTCCACCCCGAATTATCCAATTTTTCTGGTTAATGAACACGACGAATCGTTTGTTAATTGATGGTTATATGCGGAGTTTCGCTGAGAAAAAGCAAAAATTGAGACCTCTTAGATCGTTAACGGACACATTATTATTATTTTATTATTATTATTATTATTATTATTATTATTATTATTATTATTATTATTATTATTATTATTATTATTATTATTATTATTATTATTATTATTATTATTTTCGTTGTCATTTTTTTACCGCACGGGTGGCCGAGGTCGTTAAGGTGCGGACTTGTGAGCGGGAGGTATGGAGTTCGAATCCCGCTAGGACCGTCCGCCCTGACTGAGGTTTTTTCCAGGTTTTCCTCAGTCTTCATAACTGGCAAATGCCGGGGAGGTACCCTAAACTTAGGCCTGGAAGCTTCCTTCCTTAAAAAATATTCTTTCAAAATATATCATTTCATTTCATGTTTTTTTTATCATACATATTTACGGACGCTCTTTAACATCTCAGGTCATCAGCGTCATATTCAATTCAGGGCGTGAAACGGCCGACAAATTTTGCTCAGAGGCCTCTTTTATTCTGCCTTGAGCTTCTTTATCTTGCCGTAAATGTACGACACGGGACCCACGGCTTTACTTTCCTTCCGAATGAAGTCATACTAAGGATTTTTACGCCCGAAAAAATCCGTCGGTCCTGGCCGGGATGGAACCCGCGATCTTGGATTTAGGAGGCAAGTATGGTAACCACTACACCACCAGGACCGGCTTCATGTCATGTGTCATCAGTGTCCACCGCCTGTGGTGCCTCAGCAGTAAAAGGTACTTAAAAAAAAAAAAAAACTCATTTTCGGTGCCTAGTAGGTAAGATCGATGGAGATTTGAAGACATTTTTCAAAAATCGTTTCATGGGTGCAACCGCAACCCTTCCTTCGGAATTCGCTAATAGAAGACCGCTTACTGGTATAGTGCTAGCGTTTTCGACTATTAATCCGGAGGTTCTGGGTTCCAATCCGGTCAGGTCAAACTTTCTGCGTAAGTTCATTTTTTCCCCCTTACCCTGAGAAGGTACAGATAGCTTTAAAGCGCAAAGAACTTCGAGATAATTTGAGCCATCATTAATTCCTTTCATTCACCCCTGCAGACTTAACGCATACAGTGCACAGTCTACAGAGATGAGCAATGCAGTAAAAGTGACGGAAAGATAAGCCGCTGTGTTATTCTTATCACAGGATTGGCCACTGATTCATTGCAAAAATTTCGTTTCTCTCGCATAATACCTCAAGTAGTTTATTCGGAAGTTTTCTTTTCAAATTTAAATACTAACATTGCTGAACAGCATTTTCTTCACTCTGACGGGACAACCCCAAAGCAACTCTTAGAAAACTTACAGAAAATTTATCGGCTTTAGGTCTTAATTCTAAGTCAAAAAATGTTCAGCAACTAAAGCGGGACTAATCAAACTCCATTACAGTTTGTTAATCTGTCGCCTAATTCCTAAAATTCAGAACTGAAACACCCTCCCTGGGGTTTAAAGCTCGATTCTCCATGCTACAGGATTCCCCGGCGGATGTGAGAATTGGAGAGCTCCCAACCTCATGCAACCGCATAGATGCAAATGTTTCCAACACAGCGTAGGCTGCCACCCATTGCCCCAGGACAAATACTAGGCTGTTTGCAAAAGTTTACACAATGACGCTGAACATATTGTTAGGTGTTGCAACAGTGATGTCTGCAAGTGCATTGTTAATGTTATCATGTTTTTCTTTACCTCACGTTTACGAGCGCCCTTGCCAGGACCGTCTCCAATTTTCAGACCATAAGGTGGGCATCAATAGTACACAAAATGGAGGCTATCGAGGTTCAAGTTAATGATGCTGCTATTGAGCATATGGATAGGTTTGCTTGGTTGGAATTACGTGGTTTATTACAATTGTTTATAGTTGGAAGTAAATAAGAAATAGCGTGTTAGCTCTTTTGTTATTAATTAAGTTGATTTCTTTTAATGAAACTGCACCAGGAACTTGTGTAATATAAAGTGTGTAACACAACACGTGTTCCTCTTCTTGTGGGCACGTTTATACATATAATTATGGCTATGCACCGCATACTACCATATTTAAATTTCCTAAAGAGCAGTCATTTAAGGAAAAATGGATAAGGAATATACAACGTGCAAATTTTGAAATTAATGATAAAACTGTAGTAGTGTGTACTAAGCCTTCCGTACCAAACTTTGTGGTTAAGCAGGACATTTTCGCTGTGCAATTTTCCTCAATATACCATCATATGTGACAGCGAGGCATAGAAATGAAAGGAAGGATTCGAAAGAACATATGAAGGGGATTTTCGAGCGAGAGAAAGAAAGTTTAAATGAATGGTGTGAGCAGGATATAATATGTTTGGACTCCTTTGCAAGTGAGGTTAAAAATTGGCAAGTATACCCGTTTATATTGGCCAAGGAAGACTGTTTTTTTCATTAAAATGGATAATGGTAAATACGATGCTATCCCGTCTATGTCGATTAACTTTCAGGTGTCCAGTAATTTGGAGGTTAGTGTATTATTTATTTAAATATTTGTGCTTGCCTGTGGAAAGTTAAGTCCGATCTTGGAGTGCAGTGAAAGTAAGGAGTTAAAATGTGACAGATGGCGCAAATGGCTAATTGGTGTGTTTCTTTGTTAATAATAATAATAATAATAATAATAATAACTCGTCAATTGAAAGAGTGATTTCTTTCATAAATGTTGTCAAGAAAAATTTACCACCAGATCATGATTTTGATATACAGAAATCTGGTAAAATAAATTTTGCATTAGAACAATTTAAGCTTTCTTTTGCAAAGAAAATTATGTATGCTCTTGATATGGGCTGCAACATTTTCTTGCACATATACAAGGTACATTTAATTTTGCATTACATTTTATTATCCACTAGTTTAGTTAAAATTGTTTTTTCTACTTGTAGAGAACATTGTAATTTATAAATGTCTAGCCATTTTATATTTGTTTAAGTTTACAAAGCCCAAAAGTCAAATCTGCACCTGTGGTTAAATACTCCATTAATTTTGCACTGCAGTACATTTAGTAAATATACTTTTTATGCATGTTACACAAATGAAAAATATTTAAGTTATTCTGTAGTTATTATTATTATTATTATTATTATTATTGCGCTGCAGTAAAAAGTAATGGGCAGTAATTGATTAACCATGATTTTATGTAAGCCGAAGTCATATTATTTTATGTTCGTTTACATTTGAGAAATATTGCTTATAAACAATTTCAGATTCTTAAAAGCCATATTACTATTCTGTAATAATAATCAAAGTCATCTTGTAAGCATAATACTGCGTGTTTGCTATTGTCAGCAGTAGGGCGACGACGGGTGCCTTTTTTCCGTATTGAAATCTGAGTAGTGGAGTCAGTCGGTCTTGCCCTAACAATGTGACGTCAGCCAAGTGAAAAATACAGGAGCAAAAGTATAACTAGAAAAGTTAAAAAAAATTCAGGATGACCACCGAAACACGCAGTGATTATAATTATGTAAGTGCCTTTTTTAGTAGCTGTATTTACATGAAACATAGAGATGGACTTAATGGCAATGTTCATAGAAAGCAAGTCGTTTTGGAGTCATCAGGTTCCACCTTGTGCACTAAATGCAGTTCGCAAGGGTGAAACCTCGGACAGGTACTTAGGTTGCTGGACGCGGTGAATTTAGGAATATTAAACTGCAGGCTAACTCTACATACAAACGTCTCCCGCCCACGTTCTACAATTTCCGCATTGACAGGTTGTTTCGCTGATCGGTCTTTCCTTTGATCACATATGTATCCCTTCTCCACTCTCTAACCACTTCACAATCATCCTGTCATTAGGTGACTGGTGTTACAGGCATGCCGAAGTGTCGCCGCACTATGTTCTATGGTATTCCGAAACATTCCCAACTACGTTCCTGTGGATCGCCTTTAACTCTCTACAACTATTCTTAAAAAGGGTGGTTTATTTCCCTATTGCTCACGGTGTCACCTGTTGTTTTCATCACATTCCGCTATTTAAAACAGGAATAATTTCTAATGTATATATTTGCAATATACGCGCAGAACATTACGGACCCGGTATTGTTGGGTGAATATGGGTATTTTCCTAGTCAAGGTGCGCGAAGCTAGAAGCAATTTATTCAATGCTTAGAATGTAATAACGAGTGTAATTGTAAATAATATTTAAGTTTATTCCATTCACGTATCTGTAAATGGTTTTTTCTCATTTTAGGTAATGCCGAAGGAATGTTGAGGTTGTACTCATGAGAAGATTTTTTTAATATTTTCTTCAAATCTCCATCGATCTATGCATTGAAAATTACGACGAAAAAGGTTTTCTCTCCCTCTTGTTTCTTAATCTGTTTCCAAGCATTACGTTACCTTTGAGATTCAATATTTATTTTTGCCATCTTCACTTGTCTTCTTTCTTTGAAGAAGTTAATCGAAATATAGCGAAATTGTGCAAGTATTTAAGTGTTTTTCTATTTCTGCTTCTGTAATTATTGATTTACTCAACGAAACTCGGCATATAATGATCATCAAGTTCGTTAACCAGAAAAAAATTGAACCATTAGGGGTGGAGGTAAATCTAAAGCGAAAATTTAAAAATCGTTCTAGCTGCAGCAAATTTTTGTTTTTGTTTTCTTTTTTCCTCAACGAAACTCCGTACATAATATTGAAATAAAATAATAAAGGTCGTTTATGACATTTATTGAAAAAAGACTATAAGGAGAGCGTGCTTATCTGAAACCCAAGACTTATAAATCGCTTTAGTGACTTTAATATGACCTGAAAACCAAGATTTAAAAAGCGCTCTAGCGGCAGTAAGTTATAATTATTTCCTGATAGTAGACACACAAGCAACTGTTTCCTCACAGTTTCTGTAAACTTACTGTGTTACTTCTCTGCTCTGTAAATTGACATTTCTCCCATCAGCTGGTGAATACCCTGATGACTCATCTCGTCCTTGCAACGCTTGCTACGTAAAGGGGTCTTCATGCGAGAAAAGAGGATGAAGTCACCGGGTGAATATGGAAGATTGGGTAAACTTTCATACCTAAAACAGCCGCATGTATCACTGTCTGATGTGAAATATGTGCTGGAGCGTTGTCGTGTAGCAAATGAATTCCCTTAGACAGCTTTCTCTGGTAATATTTTTCAGTTACTGTCTGCCACTCAGAGGCATAATCTTCCCACAACACATCATGGGAGTCCTAAAACACTCAACATGATCTTTGTTTGCTCTGCTGCTTCTTCTCGGGGTCATAATGGTACACCCACTCAGGCAGTCAATACGTCATCACGATCATACTGGCAAAGCTGCTACATTTCGACTGCCGCTGCCCTTCGGCGCTGATTTTTTCAGGTATAAATAAGCGTGTTATACATCGGTGGCGACCTTTGTCATATGTGAATGATGTTCATCACTGAACTAGGACTATTGCACAACTTTTCCACTACTGTCTGGACAGAAATGCGACGTGTTCAAGCACTAGGGCCTCCACTTGCGCCGCAATTCCGGTTCCTCGCTGAGTCATGGGCGACCGCTTCCAGGCAGTTTGCACACAATGAAAACACCTGAGCCACGGTGTCATATTTGTGGTAGTGTCTCCATACACGGCGACCAGCTCAGCATTCATTTCCTTAGACTTTTGCTTTCAAAAACAGGAAACGAATAACCCACGAGCTTCAGTCTTCTCAAGAGAGTGTGATCTTTGATTTGTTCCTTAGCGGCGTTCTGCATAATAATAGCGGGGTACAATTGAAGTACCAAAC
Source organism: Metallyticus violacea (assembly GCA_030762175.1). Classification (NCBI taxonomy): domain Eukaryota; kingdom Metazoa; phylum Arthropoda; class Insecta; order Mantodea; family Metallyticidae; genus Metallyticus; species Metallyticus violacea. Next base: position 32,271,321 of record CM060833.1, read on the forward strand.
GCTACAGGGACGCGTGGTTGCTCTACAATGCAAAGCGTGAATTTATTCTTCATTGTTAAAACGATAATGCGAACTTTAAAACCACCCGTCGAAGATGAAATAAATACATAAATAAACGTGTATTATTAAGCATTTTTAGGTTTAATAAGTTAATATATAGAAGAAAATAGATACTTCCATTTGTGAGAGATATAGGGATATAAATAATATGCCCATGTAATGCAATTTTAGATGTAATTTATTTTAGAAGAGAATTTGTGTAATTTTTACATTATTAACTTAAAAAGCAAAAAAGGCAACCTAGATGCATACATCAAGGAATTTTAAATACCATAAACCATTACATATACCGAGGGTGCCAAAAAGATATTAACACTTTCACAGTAGGTAAATTTATTTAACATATTTCAAAGTTGGACCAAAAAACAACAGTATTATATATAGTATGATGTTCTGTAAATAGATCCGACTCACATACATTATGATACCGTTTCTACGTGACATGCAAATCAACAATGAACAAATGAAGCCAAGATTATCGTAAATCAACAATGAGCAAATGAAACCAAGATTATCGTGTGATATTATGTAAACAGATGTGACTCACATTACCTTATGCTAGTGTTGCTACAACAAAATGGAGCCAAGATTATCCTTTGAACAGCGGTGTGGGTTGTCATCTAGGAGTCTAATTGGACTATTCTTTTTTGAAGGAACAGTAACGGCCCAGTGTACCTGAACATCATACGCACATCCGTCTTACCCGTCATTAATACACTCTAGGAAAATGAAGAGTGTTACCTCCAACAGAATGGTGCACCACCACACTACTACCGAGATGTACGTATGCGTACCTTAATGATAATCTTACAAGGCACTGAATAGGACAGAGAGATCTCATTGAGTTTCCAAAGCGTTCTCCAGATCTAAATCCATTGGACTTCTACCTATGGGGAACTCTTAAGGATGTTGTATACCGTAGAAAAACCAGCTACACTGGCAGCCCTTCAGGAAGAAATTGAAACGGCATGTGCTGCAATCGCTGAGGACACTTTCGCAAATGTTGCTCAATCAGCAGTTCAAAGTACTCAGAAGTGTATCGACGCCGATGGTGGACATTTTGAGCAACTGTTGTAACTGTAAAAGTCTAAGATGATTAGCGCCCATCATTTTCTGTTTGTGTGAATGTTAACACAGGTTTTTCTTCGCATATGTAAGTGTGCATCCTCTGTATAATATAAGATATAATGTGGTTATTTGATTTTTATTTTGTGTCTTGCTTCTCAGACATCTTTTTTGCTCGATTTTGCTAAATACATTCTCAATGTAATTTTTAGAGAATCAACGAATCATAGTTTGAGAAAAGGTATATTTGCAAGGGTTTTATTTAATCCACTTCAATCTTTCGTCTGCTGTTCATATTCAATGTTCAATTATATGATCCATACAACAATACGGGTACAGCCATAATCATATACAACTAGATCATAGTGTTTTTAAGTGTTTAACACTTTATGTTCAAGATCATTTCCACAATTTTTAAAAATATATATATATATATATATATATTTAATTAGTTAAATAGTAATATTAATTAAATAATACATGTAATTATTATTATCGTGATCTAATTTTGTATTTCTTCTTAAAAGCCATATTTTTGGTTTAACTTCGAATATACATCTATTTACCTACTTAATTATCTTTGAATAAGAGCCTATTTTCAAGTCAATTAGAAATATAGACGTAAACGCTTTCTCAACATAATTATTACGAGACACGGGGTTACCTATGAACGGTGTCCTAAAGCCACCGTATCAATTTCCGGAACAGGCAACCCAAATTTCAGGGAAAGAGTTTATATATGTATTTCGTATGTCACCAGTCAATTGTAGCTAAGGAGAGATGTCTACTTGCAGGGAAATACACTTGGAACATCATGAGAGATAAAGATAATTTATGATATGGAATGAATTAATAACTAAAATAATGTGTAAAATGGCAGAAGAGTATATAAACAATAAAAATCAAATAAGAGAGAAAAACCCAACTGTTGGAAATCGTATATTCCCCTAGAAAATCCCAGAGAACCAAGGAAAGGCAAAAAATATACACAAAGAATCGTTTCAAAAACAAGAAGATGAGGATAACACCTAAATTAATCAGCAGAAGGGAGCAGAATTAATACAGAAGAGAATAATGGTAGTCTCCGGGCAGAAAAGAAGCAGCTGAGATAAGAGGAGGAATAATGAGAACAAGAAGGACAATATAAGAAATAAATGGATAAATTAGAAGAGGAAGAAAGAAGAACAAAAGAAAAAAAAACACCAACGACCAGTTCATGATCTATGATGAAGAAAGCACAGATAAAAGTTGAAATGTAAAAAAAAAAAAAAAAAAAAAAAAAAAAAATGAAGGGCGAAAAGAGAAGGAAACTGCACACCATGCTGCGGCTTGAGCCTCATTGATGTCCAGATGGGGAGCAACCCGGACATCGAGCGTCAGCAGACATGAAGATTTTATATTAATTAATTAATTAATTATAAATGTAATTATTTGTAACAGTAAAGATACTTAAAAAGTACGTTGATTGAAATATACACGAAATGTAACAATTTATTGCTACTGGGTACCAGTTAAAAATAGTTGTAGTGCCGGTTTCTAGTACAGGTTTAGTTGTTCTAAGTATTAGTATTATAGTTTTAAAATATGTAGAATTTAAACAGAAATTTAAATTTTATTGATTAATGTAAAAGAAGAACAAAAAAAACTGGAATATTGTGTCCTGATATAGAATCAAGTCATCACGATATTCAGCATTGCAAATAATAATAATAATAATAATAATAATAATAATAATAATAATGATAAAATACTGTGCCGATATATTTTCTTTGAAAATTATTTCTCTTTGCATAGCTGGCTGTCATTGCGTAGGGAACTAATTCAACAGATCAGTAACTAACAGATGAAAAAAATTATATTTAATGTAATACAAAAGTAGAGAAAAAATAAGCACACATTAATAACTGCGCATCGATGAAATGTTAGTTTAGTAGTTTATTCGATAATGAAAACATTACAGAATAAAAAGGGAAAGAAACGTACATAGCATTTAATTTTGTCAGTCCCTAAAACCCTTGCAAGATGCAACCAATATGGCATGCGTGCCAAGAAAGTACATGAAAGTATAACTTGAAAAATGTGCGGCGATCCAGGGACGCGTTTTCTTCCCACAATAAACACTTTCAGCCTTCTACGTTCATTTCAATTTCTACGTTTGTCTCCAGTTGAGGATGTGTATTCCTTTGATTTCCAGAAGTCATTTTCTTTCCTTGACATTTCAGCTCTTTCGTCTGCTTTTCTTTGCCTGCTACGAGTGAGAGTAAACTTTTATGACGACTGTCTGTAAGATCCTTTTGAGTTGAAGTTGATTTTCCAGTTTTTGTTCTTGTAAGTGAAGGAATGGTAGATGTGTCTTTTATTGGCACTCTTGAGAGTGCTGGACGTATATTAGTTTCTACCCTACTACTGTAGAGACATCAAGTGTCAGATCTGACATTTCACACAAGAGACTTAAGAATACTATATCGCACCAAAAATACTTGCAATTTGGGTTATTTTACGCATCTATAGTAACGTAAAGTATAACCTCAAAGGAAGCTAAATAAATGTTTGTATTTATAATTTAACAGTTTTAAACAGCATAAAGCTATCAAACTAAACTTTAGATATATAGGATTTTTCAAAAAAAAAGGCACACTATTTTTATAGATGGAAGATTTTAGGGAAAAAAAATGCAAAGACACGTCAAATCTTATTTCATAAAAGAATTTATTTTATAAATGCAACAATTTTCCGCAATCATTATAGCATGAGCTATAACACCATAGCAGAACTTTAAAAATTATAATCTTTCTTTTTTAAATGCATAGTGTCCTCGATTTTATCCTGTATAACTTTATTTATTTTATATAGATCTTCATTTGTTTAATACAGAAGCGTATGTTACTCTGAGAGCAATATTTTTGTTACAATAGTGTTAGTCCTTAAGTTTGGAAATTACTTAACTACGCTTCTATATAAAATAAACGAAGATAGAATGACAGTCATCGCGCTAAAGGGCAGTTTATTCAATTACAGGTAAATCCGTGTGGCTGTATGCACTCTCGTATATTACAAACTCAACATTGAAAGCTTATGTTTATTTACATTACTTGATGTACGAGGTAAGTTCCAAAAGTTTCGGTATGATTATCTTTTTGAAGTGTTATATCAGAAACTTAGGTGCGTAAAACTTGAAACATTTACAAACTACAATGCTGATCATTAAAATTGCAACATATTTTTCGTGTTTATGATATGTATTTCTCTTTTTAGATTGCTTGAAGGAGTTTTCACGTTTTTATGTTCGTTCTATCTGAATGCACTGATCTCATATTTGTTTCACTGTGGACGCATTTCATCCAACACGAGAACCAATTTCCCGACATGACAACCGGCACTCTCGTTATGCCACAATTCTCCCTTGATCAAATTCAGACAGCTGCTGGTATTGCTATCATGTTTTAGATGAATGTTTTACTCATTTCTTGCAATTTTAATGGCCAGCGGTGCATTTTGAACAGAGTAAAAACTTATTTAATAAAAAAGCTATTTTTTAAATTACAAATAAACATTTTAAAGTAAAAGTGCATAATATTTAAAAAATTGTAATAATATTTTTACTATTAAATACCTCTTAAACATAAAAAGTGTTCATTATTACGCCGTGCAAAAATTAGCCATGAATCTTTAATTTGTAGGCAATGAATTTGTTAAATTTGAAAATGGTAAGGATGGGACATTTTAACACTCCTTACCAACAAGAAAGAAATAGAACATACAAAGCTTATAATTTTGGGAAAATGGGTGGCGACTAACCGGGAATGTTTTTATAAACATTTATGAAATTATTGGGAAGAAGTATTCCAGAAAATTATGTACATTCGGAATTAGAAAACTTGCAGAAAATAAATTCGAAAAAGGCACAAAATTGGATTTTATAGATTAAAATATTATGAAAAGAAACAATAGAATATATAACATTAAAACAATATAAAAACAAAGAAACAAAACCATATGATGTACATATATTATTTTTTTCCCCTTCTATTCTGAGAAAAATGTCTAAACAACTGTACATTACACATATGTCTGTGTTGATGAAAAACTATAAAAAAGTTGCTTCTAATATTTAGATGGAGATAGATCACGATTGATCATAACGTTAACTATTTACTTATGATAATATAACTTTGGCGTTATGCTGTACAGTTTATAATAATAAATGTAGAAAAATTGCAGAAAAGAGAAAGCTTACCTTTAAACGCTGTCCATTCGCTATTTTATATGCCTCTTTTGATAAAGGACAGCATTATAACGTAGGACTCAATTTTTAACAACACATCAACTTGCTGCTACCTTCCGGTCAAACGAATATCTATTAGTCGGTCCTGGTGGTGTAGTGTAACCATACTTGCCTCCTAAACCCTGGGTTCGATCCCGGCCAGGACCGATGAATTTTTTCGGCGTAAAAATCCTAAGCATGGCTTCCTTCGGAAGAGAAGTAAAGCCATGAGTCCCGCATCGTACATTTACGGCACGAAAAGAACCTGTAGCCTGAATAAAGAGGCCTCTGAGCAAACTTTGTCGGCCGCTACACGCCCTGATTTGAAAGGGATGCTGATGACCTGAGATGTTAAAGAGTGTCCGTATAAACCAATCAACAATCCAGCGCTTAAAGAGTACAAACCGCTACGCTGTTGACTCTATAGACAGTAACCTTTGGTCACTACTCCTGCATCACATACTTTTATTCCTCAAAAAATGAAATCAATAGAAAATAGTAAATAACAAATGCCCTTTGTAACAGTCACATACTTCACCATAAAAACATTCCAATATGCTTCCTTTAACAGATTAAGAAATGTTCCTTGGCTGACAGATAGCAAGGAGAAGGAGGGAGTAGGTGGACTTTTAAATAAAGTGAAACAGCTCAGATCGAAAGAGGCAGGCAATCCGGAATAGGGTGGGGGGGTAAGGGAACACGAGTCACAATATTTTTGAAATTATTTGTGCATATATGTGAGGGAGTGTAAATTATTTAATTTTGTACTGTCATCTTTTCTGTTCATTTAATTTATGTATTTAGAAAAAATATTTCTGTTATATATATATATATATATATATATATATTATTCCATTAACTTCATTATATATACTGTTTATCTGTTAAGAGTTAAATATTGGTTGTGCAATTTCAAGTATTTCCTAATGTATTGGGAAAGCATGTATAGTCCCAGGACCCGTGAGACATGGATGAGTTAGATTTTTAACAAATACATTTTGTAAATAACTGTTGCTTTGCCAGTGCTACTACTACCACTTAAGAACTGTTAAAAATTATTTGTTAATACAATTTATATGTATTTCTATATTCACTTGCCTTTGGTGACATAAGCTACTGTGTCTTGTGTTGATGCAAATGATAGAACCTTCACAGTGCTTCCTATTTTTCCAGCGACGAAAAGCAGGAAGCGACATGGTAATTAGGCATTACTGAGGGTATCGGAGAAGTAATTGCCTTTAGCACAGCTTACTCTGCACCCTCTACAAATTAAGTTTGCAATTATTGAGCATCGAGTTTGCTTTAGTGCATTTTCGCGTCCACGTAAATTACTTTAACTCAGCTTCCAGCCGCCAGGGGTGTCACTAAGCAAAGATTGCTGGTTAATGTTTAACATTGGAACATAAAGTTTCTTCAACTGCTAAAAATACTAGAAGACTTGTCATCCAAGGTTGCTTTTAAAGGGAAGCCTTTTTTAAGACAGATTATGCCAAGGGTATATCTTTTAACAGATGATGCTATTGTTAGGGATTAAGTATTATTTATTTGTAGCATGTCAAGAGTAAATTACTATCAACTTTTCCAACAAATGACAAACGATGCATTACCGCCTTTAAAAATATATATGGTTAACAGAAATAAGAATACAACATTTTAAGAACGTTATTTACGAAATGGTTATACTAATGCTGCAATTGTTTGTATTTAATGTACCGGCATTAGATTTTGGTAACTGTCAACCTTCCATTTTAAGAATGCAATTACCTCATGATGTTTATTGATATTTTGGTTCTCACACCTAGGCACACTTTAATAATCGATCAATTTGCTCATTATGTTAAAGATTTCTAGTTTTCGACACATCTTCGAAATAAGTTAATAATACATTTTCACTGCACTCATTGTGAACATTCAATGAACCTATAGTACGTCATTATGCTGCTTAGATTTTAATGGCAAAAGTTCCATTGAAACTTGAATTTTGACACGCACATAAATAACAGGAAAGTGAGTCGAGACTGCATTAAAGCACAATGTGAACAGTTTGGAGTTTAGACTTAAACGTTGAGTTATTAATATAGCGAAATTCCACTTCGGCACGTGCGTTCCCATGTATCTTTCTCTTTCCCCACCAGGATGCATGTATTTTAGCGGTTCAGCTTTTATTTTCCAGAGTTGCCAACTGTTGTATCATTTCATCATATAATATTTGTGGTGCAACGGTAATCGAATTGTAGAAATATACATCTAAAAGCACCGCTAAGTGCGCTAATATCACTCGTAAACTTTAACTAACTTATGATTTACATTTTAAGACTGTAATGTAACTCACAATCTTAAAATGTTAACAATAGTTAGGTTTACGTTTCACGAGGATGCTTATAAAATGAATACTCACTTACGTTAGGATGAGGTTACGTTAGTATAGATTTTCCCTAAGGTTGAGTTTATTGAACTTTACTCTTTATCGCTGCCTGTACAGTGTTATGTATTGCATTTTATCACACAATCGGAAAGCGTATATTGATTGTCTCATGGACTGGCAACATCACAGAATGTGCAATAGGGACAACTTGGGTATTTCGCGAAATCGAGTTGTGAGTGCGCATGTCATAAAATTTACTATACTGTCTGTATTGTCTTACAGATAGCTCTGCATAAATAAAAAAATGGCATAATTGAAATATCAACCAAAAACAACTAATGCCATTTTTTCATAAATTGTACAACTATGCGAGATATGTATGCCATCGAATTATTATTATTATTATTATTATTATTATTATTATTATTATTATTATTATTATTATTATTATTATTATTATTATTAAAAACTGCGACATTTTTGGTATGCACACTAGCATAGGAGTACGGCCAGAATCGAATTCCTGTAAATAATTCTGACCAAATTACAAAAGAAGCTGCAAGTTCATACTTTCCCATCGCTGGAAAAGCTTAAAACAATGAAAAGTGTTCCACCGGATAATAATTAATACTGCTACTAAACAAATCACGTGATTCTTTCTTCGTTATTATTATTACTGGTTATGTTTAGCTGTTTTTATGTGGTGAAATGCTCCCAGAAATAAATACAAAGAAATGAACAAATCGAGGTTGTATCTGTGCAGTGAAATTTTCTCTTGGATAATGATTTATTTTATATGTAATTTTCATACCACCATTCATATCTCTTTACGATATTTTTCTTCCTTTCCCTTATTTGATTACCGATAATAGGTATCATATGGTACACTGCTGTAAAAGCGCGGGAAATACAATATACCCCTTTCAGAGATGTCATTTACGCTAATTATAAAACTAAGCTAAGCTTGCTAACTGCTTAACCTAACTTATTTTTATATCAGAAACGTTTGGTATAACGTTTGGTATCATTCATAAACCATCTAAACAATCCAAACCAAAAAACCAGTAAAAAAAAAAAGTTTTACTCAACTAAACTAATGTGGTGTTCTACATAATTAATTTTTATATCAATATCAAATCCGCGAATTTTATATTTATTTTTGAAAATAAAAAATTCATTTTCATTACGGATAACGTTTTAATTATCGAACCCGCAAGTTCCACATTTACAGCTGATTGCTAAAACTAATTTACCTGCTGTGATAAAGCGTCATCTAATGGATTCATTGAGAATTACAGCCAACTTGGAGCTGGGTTTTAGGATCAAGAACGTTAAAGGTACCAACACAGCAATCATCACTAACACGGTGACAAACTCAAGAATTAATATTTCAGAATGCAATAATATCTAAAGGAAAATACAGGTAGTATTTCATGATATGAGCAGTCAGAACTCGATTCTGCGAAATACCCAAGTCGCCCCTGCTATAGCAAATATAAAATAAAAAATAATATAAGCCAATAATTAATAAAATAACTCAAATTAACTACAACGGACATCACGCAATTTTAATAGCGCAGAAAATGAAATTTCCGTTTTATTAGCCAAAACAGCATCAAAAACAGATACGATCATTTTTAGAAAAAATAAGCAATATATTAAAAATTACAGAAACTTATTTTTTGACTTACCCTCGACTTGTGTATGTTATTAATATTTCAGGCAGGGAAAAGGAGACCAGAAAACTTGTGTATAATATTTACAGGGTTAGAATTTGCTACATATTTAAAACATTTAATGGTTCGCTTAATTTGCATGGCATTCTTTCACTGCTAAATCCAACTTTATTCAGGATTAGTCCAAACTCCTAATAGCGGCAAACATGGGTTTCGCCGGACAAGTTCTACATAAAGATGTTTCCTCTTTCAATATAATCACGCTTCAATAACCACGCTCATAACACATAATCGTGGCCTCAAGCGTAGTTTTTATGTCCGTAACGAAGCGAAAAATTTCCGGTGCAGTGTTCATTATGGTCTTGTCAATTAACTCTGAAATATTTCCGATAGGGTTTATATATTACTGTGCCAGAGTGGACTGTTATGTTAATGAGAAGAATGTAATGTACCGTTTTCGTTACATTGACTTGGCAGGAATTCCGACTGAAATGTCAAGAGTTCGTTTGTTGAAGCCAATTTGGTTATGCCTAGCCCAATACGTACACAACGAATTACTTATTATATTAGCTGAACTATGGACGTTTCACATATATTATTTAAAATATCTGGAAAAGTTAAATGTATTAGTCGCATACTTAAAAATAGACGGATGCGTTTTATTACTCGCAAAATAAATATAGAGAACAACCTACATAAAGTGTTTTCAATAGGGACAGGCTTTTCATACAAATGCGTGTATTTTTTCTGTTATCGAATCACACACTGATTGATATTTCTTTAATTTGCTACATTTTATGGCACATTTTGCTTATTTTGTTAAAAGCTTCATCTTTTTTTATCTGTTAGTTTATAATGTTAATTTATTTGATTACACTGAAATTATTTTAGAAATAAGATTTGAATTAGACCCTATGAATGTAGTTAAATTGCAGACATAAGGAAATCATCTGGTTCTCTAGTACGTTCAATGTCACACTCTAAAAGTATATACAACCACTGTAATCCAGGCTCTTTTGTTTCCAATGCAGATTCTGACCATGCAAGAACTGCAGGGGGGGGGGGGAGTTAAACATCTCTTGCAATTCCAATGCAAACCTTTCTTTGAGTTAGCTGATTTGTTCTTTAACTTGGGAATGTGAAGTTTATTCTCTTTAGAAATCATAGTTTTCATACTTATGAAATGTTAATGACAGATGTTTTATTGTCAAGAGTGTGAAAAAAAAAAAAAAAAAAAAAAGGATTAGCGCTGAGAAAAACTTCCAAGCAATGCAGTAACTTCAGTAAGCACAAGAAAATGTAAAATATGAAATCCATAAAAAGAAATTTTAGGTGAAAATTTGGGCATTGGTGAATTTTTCTCCTAAGTTTCCATAATATTCTAGCAGCTATGGGAATTAACTAACCCAGATCTATGTAGATTCTTTGAAAACTGTACAGAACACATGGTGCCTGACAAATCAACTCTGGGCAAAATTCATGTCATGTAATGTTACAATAAAACTACTGAAAAGGTTTGGAAATGTGTTAAATATAATTTTGCACGAGTATCAGTCGGTGATATAGTTCAATAAAAAGAAAATCATTACATTCCTATGTTCATGTAGATGGAATTGAAGTCAGCAGCTGTTCCAATATTGCAACAATTTTATTGATTCAACAAATGTATTATGACATTTAGTACAAGCGAGTTTTACTATTTTGAGCAATAGTGATAATTAACACGATAAAGGCCGTAAAGTTTTACAAATAACATTTCCAAATACAGCTTTTCTTGGAAATTCATCAAAAACAAATAAGAGTTAATTTTCCACTTGCTGACAAATGTATATTTTCTGTAAAAAGTATTTATGAAAAGCACCTCATAGACAACGAGTCTATAAAACAGTGAAGCACATGGCTACTATTCTAAACACTTGAAAACAATTAGAAATATAGTACATTCTTTTGGTTCCAATCAAAAGGTTCTCACAAATCAGAAGTGGAAGCCAATCTTTGCTTCATAACAGAACATTTCACTCATTTTCATCATTGGAAGCTAGTAGTACTAAAATGTGAGAGTAAATCAATACTTTTAAGACAACATTATGCGAATTGATTCCTGGTAATATTGGTAAAAATTGTTAAAGAAAGAGTTGGAAAGATTATTTGTAAAATACAGAATTGGAACAAGTACGTGAAGTGCAAGAAATTCTGTATGAGTCACGTGTCAAGTGAAACACAGCTGAACATTTATCGTCATGCAGCGAAGGTTGAACAAAGTTTCTTGCTAAGAAGTAACATGTGAAGACTGGCTGCAAAACCTGAAACACCTGGTGGGAACAATTGCATTAGAAAATATGAGCCCCGACAAGACTGAAGTGAGAAAAAATAAACAATAGGTTCATTAGGAGAGCTTAAAAATGATTTAAAGGTTGATTTTAAGTACTTATGACGTTTTGATAGCACAAATATAGTTTAGGACACAACAGATATCGGAGGTTTCTTTGTTAAACGAGTGTTTAAAGTTTCAGGAGTCTGGGGTAGGGGATTGCTATTGGGTAAACAAAGTTGAAGGAGAGTTAATAAGGAATGGAATGGGTGATGTGTGGTTAAGAAAAGGTGGGTTGAAAACATAGATGCTAAGATATTGCATTCTATAATGACGGAGAAGAGGTTACAGTAAACGTTGTGTTCTATCATGAGGAAAAAGGAAATGTTAAAAGAGACAGATACATTAGTAAGTGTAATTGGCAGGAGAGAGAGGAGATGATATGGTTTAAATTAGGAATCTGGGAGCTTAAGGGGTTTTGAAGTAATTGTGAGCATGAAGTTTGGCCTGTATGTGGAAATTTGGAAAATGTAAAAGATATTTTGTTTGAATGCTCAGGAACAAGTGAATGGAGACAACCAGTAACTGAAGTTATATAAGCAGCAAAGAAACTGGGTGGTGACCAAAGACAAATTAGGAGGCTTGGGGAATATTTGTATAGAGTTAAGAATAAATGAGGAGAGAGCATCTGTAAATTTGATTATGTGTAGTAGATTAAAAGTTTAAATGTGAGCTAGTTAAGGGCAGGAGTTTTATTAATGAGAACGGATTTCTTGCTAATTTTGAGTGATTGTTGAATTCAATAAAATGTTGTTATAGTGTTTCTTAGTTTAGTAGAAGGGTCTGAGCCAAAATCTTCTGAATAACCAAGGAAACACCGTTAAGTATAATTTGTTGAATGGTGAAAATTAGTATGTTAATGTATCGAAATGATTTAAAATATTGGACTGGAATAGAACCAGACAATTATGTAACATTTGTAAACTTATTGCTATTTAATTAAATAAATAAATATTACAAATGTATATCTCAGCAATATTCAGTGCAAATAATCCAGTCCTTAGCTATAAACTACATAATATTCGTTAAATGGGGAATATCCCCTAAAACAAAATACTGACTAAACCAAATCTAATTATTGTAAGGGGCTTTTTATTCTCTTGAATAAATAAATTAGTTTTTATTTGAAATACAAACTGAGCAAGTTATAATACATTTGAAATAAAGATAAATAAACTACGTAAAATATGATTCTATTTGAGATACCTTACTAAATACTTAAACTAACTTCTATTAAAATCTTAACACAAACATAAGTCAATCATGTCTAATTCCTCTATCCCCGAAATTGCTGTTTAACTAATTAACGACGTGCTGTGTTGCAAAGTGTGACTGTGCACCATCAGACTGGTACCACACTTCTGCTGTTACATTGAGAGTGGATTTTCCAATAGTGTAGGTCATTCATAGCTGACAAGATGACAATATGAATAATCGCAGCTGTGGTTTCGAAAATGCAAGGGCTTATGATAAAGTTTCTAAGAATGCTACAGGAAATATGCTAAAGCTGAAAGAAATGGTGCCAATGCAAAAGAGAAAATAAAAGATGTTAAATTAAAACATTCGTTTTATAATAAGCAGTGTATGAATATATGCATGATACCAGACAACCAGGCAATTCTATACTTATTTGGGATTTCCTGAAGCACTATGATATCATCTCGGAGGTATTAAGAATTAACTAATTCCCATGGTTCCCTCCCACCAATCTTATGCCTGCATTTCTTATGTATGGGAGCTGTTTAAATAATGGCCATAATTATTTTACAAGCATAATTTCTAGTGCTAAAATGAAACTTGGATATTTTGTTAACTTAATGACAATGTACATGTAAGCACAATTAATTTTTTCATCGTGGCAGGTGTCAATGTGTTGCGCATCTCATTCAGAAAACGAAACGGAGGGGGTGTGTGGATTAATTGTTATTCATAGGACTTGCCTGTACGTATAGTAGCGCTTGGGAACCAGTCACCAATCCGCCTTTTTTCCACGAACGGAAGCGGAGGGTAGCGTTCGAGGGTTTACTGTTACAGAGTAACTTCAACAATCACAGGCGGATATAACCGTCGTAAGGCACAGAAACAAACAATGGAATGCAAAATATTGAATTTTTAGGATGAATGCTAATAGTTAATCACATGCAATATACAGCGAAATCAAATGGGAAACTGTAATGTAGTAAAATACAAAGAAAATAATTGGTATGAAAAATGGTATACTTTTTTTAACAGTAAACGTTGTGCCTTTTTTAAACTCTTTTTTCCCTTACGCTAGCCTAGCCTAACCTTACCTAACCAAAATTTGCAATTTATGCTTAACAATATAACGTTTCTGTGCGTTACCCTGCTTGGATTTTTTTAAACTTAAGCTAACATAATGTAACCTAACTTAATCAAAACTTGCATCTTATGCGTTAACAGTATACCTTTTCAATAATCTGTCTTCCTTAAAATTATTATAATACGAAAAGTGAAGACAAATATGATGGTTAATTTTTTTTGTTTGTTTGTTTTGTTTATGGGGTTATACAGCCCACTACCTTACCGCTAGCTGCAATGCGTTCGTTCGATCTAAATAACTGAGTTACGCTGCCTAAATGCACAAAGAGGTAGAACATCCACGTACATTGGTTGACTTAGTTCGGTTCGGCTTTCTCCGTTGCCGTTCGTGAAAGGAGACGTGAATTGGTTCACAAGCGGTACTCTACGTGCGGTTAACTTTCATAGGCTCTGCAGATAACATGTTTACCATTGTAGCAGTTATATACAGTAGCCCAGTACGTTCACCTCTTGTCGGTCCTGGTGGTGTAGTGGTTACCATACTTTCCTCCTATACCCAAGATCGCGGGTTCGAACCCGGCCAGGTCCGTAAAAATCCTAAGTATGGCTTCCTTCGGAAGGGAAGTAAAGCCGTGGGTCCCGTGTCGTACATTTACGGCACGAAAAAGAACCTCAAGCCTGAAAGAGAGGCCTCTGAGCAAAATTTGTCGGCCGTTTCACGCCCTGAGTTGAATGGGATGCTGATGACCTGAGCTGTTAAAGAGCGTCCATAAATAAATAAATCAATCAAAAAAAAAAAAAACGTTCACCTCTCCCCTTTCTTTAAGTGTGTGTGCGTGCGCAATAACCCTCACCACTTTTTCAGCGCAGGTGAGAGGTGTGGAAGAAAAAATCGTACCGTGTCAGTTCCGGTGTGAAAGGTGTGCAAGATGAGACATGTTCAGCTTTGCTTACAGCAAATGGAGATGACAACAGACGAACAATATGTTGCTCTAAAATTCCACTTTAGTCTTAACAGATCTTTAGTTGAGTCCTTTGCAAAGTTACAGGAGGCCTGTGGAGAGTTTTCTCTTCCCTACAGCATAGCTCGAAGATGTTTAAAGAAGGAAGGCAATCAATTTCAAAGCTAGATGGACCCGTCACTCCGATTTGTGCTCTAACGGAAGAAAGCATTAACATGCTGCTGTCATTGCAAGAGATGATCTTGAATAATCTTAAGAAAACTTACAAAAATTCTGAAAATTTCATTATATGCCACGCTCATGTTGATAACTGAAAAGGTTGCGCATGGTGGGTTCCAAGATTTCTGATCCCAATACAACAGACCGTTCAAATTCAGATGAAGAAGCAGAGTTTCTTTCTAAGGTAATCACTGCTTACGAAACTTTGCTACTTATTTCGAACCTGAGAGTAAACAGCGAAGCTTTATGTCGTATTCCTCATCATCATGGTCACCATAAAAGAAGTAAAAGTAGCTGCTTCGGGTTAGGCATGTATGGTAATCTCATGTTTCGATATATCGGTCCTGGTGGTGTAGTGGTTACCATACTTGCCTCCTATACCCAAAACGCGGGTTCGAACCCGGCCAGGACCGATGGATTTTTTCGGGCGTAAAAATCCTAAGTATGGCTTCCTTCGGAAGGGAAGTAAAGCCGTGGGTCCCGTGTCGTACATTTGCGGCACGAAAAAGAACCTCAAGCCTGAAAGAGAGGCCTCTGAGCAAAATTTGTCGGCCGTTTCACGCCCTGAGTTGAATGGGACGCTGATGACCTGAGCTGTTAAAGAGCGTCCTTAAATAAATCAATCAAAAAAAAAAATGTTTCGATATTCAAACAATATGTCGTATCTCACATACAGTGTAACGGAGCAATAATAAAGACATATCCTGAAAACTACACGAGTCATATCACACGCAAAAGATCACATTTCCATACAACAAGCTATTGCGATAATGCACGAACACACATCTCAAATATTGTTACTGACTATTAAAAAAAAATCAATGTAAAGTGTGTTTCTCAACCTCCCTATAGTCCAGATTTAACCCCCAGATTTTTCCTTTTCCCCCATATTGAAGGAACACTTTCAGGGAGGCATTTTCCATCATCAGAAACAGTAGTGAAGGCTGCGGAAGCGATTCTCAGGAACATGTCAGAAATGGATTCCAACAAGTCTTTGAAGACGGCAGAAACGCTGAGGAAGGTGCATTGCAACTACTTTGAGAAACATGATCAAAATTATGAAGATGAGTAAAGGTATCTTGCCAAAAATTTTATGATCGCTGTTTATTGAACAACCCTCGTAGTTACAGGCTCGTCGCATCAATTGGAAAATCGGAATGGGCAACATACTGGTGGAATTTTAGCTGGTATCTATTGCGCTGGTAATGTAATTGCTTTATTGTGTATTAGGCAATAATTAATCTCCATGTCAACTAAGGCATGTTAATGCTGCTACAGTTTATGCTTCCAGTATAAAATACAGGGTGTCCGGGAAGTCCGTATGCACCTGTACTTTACTAGTTACTTATTGTTAAATTATTATATAGTAATTATTAGTAATATTCTTGGTTTATTGCTTTTTATTTTGTTTTGGTTTTTAATGCTGTTTAACGCCCGTTTTTACTACTGAGGCACCACAGGCGTTGGACACTGAGATACACGAGATGAAAAATTTAAATCGGGAAAGGATTTTATTTTTTTATGGAAGGAAGCATTCCAGTATAATTTTAGGGTAACTCCCCGGCATTTGCTATTTAGGACTGAGGAAAATCTGGAAATAACCTTAATCGGAGAGGACAGTCCTGGAGGGAATCGAACCCCAGACCTCCCACTCACGAATCCGTCTCTTAACGACCTCGGCCATTCGTGGCGGTTTTGTGACCTTGGCGTCACTCAGTCGTCATTCTGTGAGTTGAAATGACAGATTTCGTTTTCTGCTGCAAGTATATGAATACATGAACGCCTTCACACAGGAGAGACAATAAGCTCATATGAGAGCAATTTAAGCAATTTAAGTTTCCACCGAAAAAGGACAAAGATTTCCTGGGAAAGAGAGGCGTTTTTGGCAGGAAGTGTGAAAGATGATCGAGAAGTGGAAGAAAGAAGACGCGTCTGGAGTCATGGGCTGAAGTTGAGGTGTCAACTGAGCGCTCCCCTGTTAAATCTATTCGCAAACGAGCTGCTGAACTTGACATTCCACGATCGACTATTTTCTGTTACATGAAGAAAGACTTAAAGGTGAGGCCGTATCGTCAGATCTTCATCAATGAGCTGCCTGACGCAGATATAAACAAGAGCTTTAATGCATGTCGGTCTCTACGCAACATTTCAAACTGACATATCATGGTCCAATGTTTTGTTCATAGATGAGTGTCATATACCGCATCAAGCGAATAAGAAATAAGAGTTTTTTAATCGGAGGATTAAATCATTTCATTTCCGAAGTTGACGCGTGTCGACCTCTTCTAGCAACACTCCAAACCGACATGTAAAGGTCCAAGGTTTTGCTCACAGATGAGTGTGTCAAAATAGCGCAACACGCGAATAAGGAATAGGGAGTTTGATCGAAGGAAATTCTTCATTTCACTTCAGAACTTGAACACAACTTACCACATATTATGATGTGGGCAGCAATGGCAACGTAGCATCTCTTTGGACCGTATGTTTATGGCCCTGTGAATGCTACATCATATTCACAAATGTTGACTACTTGGCTTATCCCACAACTTGAAGACAGAGGACTAATGAAAGAGCTGTGGATGTGAATACGGCAAGACGGAGCTCCAACACACTTCGCTCTTGCGGTTCGTAATTTGTAAAACGATAAATTCTCTGGATACTGGAACGGACGTGGGCCCGCAACATCTCCAGCGATATTCCCATGTCGCTGGAGATGTTGCCCTGACCTTACAACGCCTGATAACTCTAGTGGGGTATTATCAAGATAAAGGCTGCCACGCGTCGCTATGGAGCCAACGCTGAACTTGAACAAGCAGTAGGTATGCCTTTGAACGATCGCAACTTTAATTTGAAAAAAAAAAAAAAAAAAATCACAAAGAACTTGGTGGTGCATAGGATTAGTGTCCCACATGATCAGATTCCTTGGGCAACTAGCCGTAACTTAATTACTAAATTTATTAAATTAACGTATAGTATATAGGGCTATACGGCATTCCCGGACATACTGTATTGTGGAAATGCGAATTGCTGCAAAATGGTGGGCTGTAAAAGTTGAAAATGGACATATTATAAATATATGCATGAAATTGATAAGGATATAGACAGTGTAGTAAAGTTGTAACAAATGAACACCTAACCAAACCTAATATACGCTAATACTTGTTATTACAATAAGCCTGCTGAAAATTAAACCTAACCTTGGTTACATTTAAGTTGGCGATTTCCGTCACTCGCTTTCATGGTGATTTTATATTCCTGTATATCAAATCAAATATTCTGGCGGGTAAATCAGTGTGGTGTACTTTACAATTGTGGCGAACATGTTTCAGATATCACAGTACCATCTAGTGGCGGAAATCGTATACCTCACTTAAAATATGAGGAAATGGCATCGTCATTGCACAAGCGTAGGAAAATAGTACATTTTCACGTAAAAACAGTTATTTAAAGACACAGCGTTAATTGTGTGTTATATAATGTAGTACTGTAGAAAAGTAGAGAAATGTGAAGAAATGTATAAATTGTGTGACAGTTTGTGCTTCATTCAGTTACATGCATGAAATGACTAACAATGCTCAAAAAGTAACGCTCTAATCCATTTTTAGCGAAATTAGCATTCCGAAAAAATGAAGCTTTTGCGGTTGCACCCATGAAGCAATTTTTTAAATTTTTCTTCAAAATACCACCGATCCTATCTACTAGGCACCGGAAATGACAATGAAAAAAATTATACATATGTTTGTGTGTGTGTTTATGCGTTCACGCTCTAGCGGTTCCAATTTTAGTTTTTTCTAAATGAACCTGGGCATAAAACCATCAATTACCAAACGATTCGTCGAGTTCGTTATTCAGCGAAAAGTAGACCATTGGGATGGGGGTTATTCTAAAGCGAACATTTTTTATAAAAAAATTAATAATGCTCTAGCGACAGCAATTTTTGTTTTTTCTCAATGAATCTCGTCTTATTTCTTTAAAACAATTTCATTAAAGTAGTTTTCGAAAATCGTGGCAATTGGCCCTTTAGGACTGAGAGTATACTGAAATCAAGTGGCGGTTAAAGCAAAATTTAAAAATCACTGTAGCGGCAGCAATTGAATTTTTTTAAGTAAACTCGGTATGTGCCACTGAAATAAAACAAGTAAACTAGTTTCTAAACATCAGTGAAATCGGATTATTAGGGGTTTATCTCAAACTCAACATTTAAAAATCGCTCTACTGGCATTAATATTTGTTTTTTCGCAACGAAACTCCGTATATACGATTTAAATAAAATAAACAAAATAGTTCCTGAAAATCAGGGAACTTGGACCATTAGAAGTAAGGGTTTACTAGAAATCCAATTGTAAAAATCTTTCTAGCTGTACCAATATTTGTTTCTTCGCAACAAAAGTCTATATATTTCGTTTATAGCTTCTGAAAATTGTACCACTAGGAATAGGGGTGTACTTGAAAACTGAAATTTAAACAGCGCTCTTGCATTTAAATTTCTCTCTATTGTTTTAAAATAAAATGACAAATTTATTTAACATATAAAAAAATTACATATCTTTTATATTTAACAAAGGTATCATCGTGAGGATAGAAATTGTGAAATATTAATCTAATATGTGTTTGAAAATTATATTTCTATGTAACAGCACTCTGTAATAACCTTAGAAAACGTTTGCGTTACTTATTTTTTTTTATTACAATAGCATTTAAAATAAATTTAAAACCCACTGACAATCGACCAAACTTTTAATCGTATATTGATTATTGTGTTTAGTACATTGTAACTGTTTTTGAATAATAGCATATTTTGTTTTATTGATATAAAGTTATATTTATAAAAGACACAAAGGCAAGTCGAATTTTTTTATATTTATCTATATTTTAATAAATGTAAAGATATCAAGGGGTCAGTTTATAAACATAGTTACATTTAAAAATATTTAAAAATACCCACACATTAAGCTTTGTCTATTAGCGTTCATACATAATAATAATAATAATAATAATAATAATAATAATAATAATAATAATAATAATAATATGGTTTCTATTTTCTAATATTTATAGACTGCAAGAATTCCAATTTTATTCCGTAATACAATACCTTATTTTATTTCATTAATTAATAATGTCATAATTTGGATTTCATGTTCTTTTTTAAAGTTATTCTAATAGGTGAGGAATTCGCTTAGTTTACGCAGTTCCTGCATGACGGACTTTTTGAATTTTCTTGCATGTTATGTTGATTTGATATATACAATGTGTGAAAGCGTTGCTTCATCAAGCCATTAGAAACACTGCGGTCCCTAAAACAGTAATATATTTTTGAGAGCTGGTGATGCAAGGAAAGTGATAAGCAAGACTGCTTTAGTATCTGAGCGGCTGATTCCACTGTCTCTAGTAGTAGTAAAAGCATGAAAAGCGTTTTCATAATTTACTTATGACTCCGTTCTTCTTTCAATTCTTGTTCTTTACACCTACACACTTATGTCAAGTACTTCCAGGTGTATGATCCTAAAGATATTTTAGGTCTTTTCTTGGCGCATCTAATTATGAGCAAGTTGAACTCTGGAGCTGCATCTAAACATATTTTAATTTCCTGTAAACGTTTGTAGGCAATAAAGAATTGCGAGATTCTTAAGGTGCCATGGCCAGCTGGCGAAGAGAGGAGTGCCATTGTTGTAACAGATGCAGCTCCCCATACACATTGAAAGCAGGGAAATCGCTTAATATATTTTATCCGAACTTAATGCAGCCTCATGCTTTGCAACGAGTGACACAGACGCTGGACTCCAGGAAATAAGTTCACTGATATCACCGACAAAAAGGTTTTCTTAAAATGTGCCTATTGTATATAATGCTACAAGCAGCGGCCTGCCGTTCCTCTGCGTAATCAAAAGGTGGACAACTTGGATTAAAGTTGTGATTTTCTACAGTAAGCACTTCAAAGCTGTGAAGTCAGTGGTGAAGAACTTTTCAGTTTCAATCACGTAAGTCACTTCAGTTGGCTTTCCGACAGTATCAAGAAACTGGGACTTCAGATTTCCTCTCCAAGAATCCATGGGAATTATGGGTAATGCAGTTCAGAGGACCAGTGTTGAACCGGGTGGTGTAGTTTCCATTAAACTGCATTCCGTGTGGCTACTCAGTTCTTCTTACTTTGTCTCGTTTATTTAATGGTAGACCTGTGGAATCTCCTCAGTTTGATAGTGTAGCACAATCCTTGTATATAAATACGCACCGGTGACTTTTGGCGATGTTTATTCGTTGACAACAGAACATTTGGAAATGTATATATAACTAATTATGCATCCTCTTCCGATGTCACTTAAAAGCTTAAATGGGGGGCACTTGTCTTTCAGTACTTTTGCATTCATTCCGAAGCTATAAAACTAACGTAATTTAATATATGTAGCAGAAATGAAGTGATTAATATGTTAATTTGACTAGCTGTAAATTTATATTTTAGCAAAGAAATTAAATAGTTGATTTTACATATTCATTTCATTATATATTTATCTACATATTTAAGTAATTTTAACTAAATATTTCTGAAATCGATAAAATATAAAACAGGGGCTCTAGTGATTTGTAATAAAATAAGTTGAATTAAGTTCTGAAATGAAATAAAAAGAACCACACCGCCCAGGGTAGTCGAGGTTAAGTACGAACTAGTGCGCGGGATTCTCGCCAGTACGTCCTCCCTCACCGAGGTTTTATCCAGGTTTTCCTCAGTACTCATAAATAACTAAATATTATTGCGAAACATCTGTCAAAGTTGATGGGAAACTGTTAACACAAATGTGCAGACAGGAAGAAGTAGGAAACTTACCCGTGCAGTAGCGAGGTTCGTCGGATTTGTCTCCACAATCGTCCACACCGTCGCAGTATCTGTCCAACCTGATGCACCGATTGTTGCGACATGGAAACTCGGAGATGCGGCAAGCTGGCACCGCCGGGACCGTCAGCAGCGCCACTAGCACTGCAACCGTCACCAACTGTTCCATCATAACCTGCAATACAACGAAAATCATAAACATTACAACACAATACGAACCTTCTCTTCGTTTTCAGTACATGTGCAGGTCAAAAGTTTGCGGACATTCTGTAAAAATTGCACAACTTGGTTCATGATCACTTTTGTTTACTGAACTAACGTAAACATAAACATGGGTCAGCACTCCTTGTTGTTTATGATGGAACCTTGGTCATATGTCTAGAAAAGCAGTATGTGGTTCATCACAGTGCTGCATTTAGTTACCTATTAGCGAACGTAAGCTAATGTGATTATAACAATGTAAAGAGTTTTTACTAACCTATCCAAATCTGTATCGATTGTACCTACTAGGCACCGAAAAAGACAAAACAAATATATAATATGTGTGAGTTTCGGTTTTTTTTTTCAACGAAACTCGGCACAGTCATCAATACACAAACGATTCCTCGGGTTCGTTAACAGCAAAATTGAACCATGAGGGGTGGATGGGTGGGAGATTAACCTACAAAAAATAAAAAAGCAAAAAAAAAAAAAAAAAAAAAAAATGAAAAAGCAATCTGGTAACTGCAATTTTTGCTTTATCTCACAGAAACTTAGTGAAATTTTATTAAATAAATTTATAAAAGTAGTTTTCGAAAATCATGGAAATTGGGCAACTCAGAGTGGGGGTATACATGAAAAACTTTTGGGGTTAAAGCGAAATTTAAAAATCGCTCTAGCGGCTGCAATTTTAAATGTTTTTAAAGAAACTCGGCATGTGCCATTGAAATGAAGTATGAAAAATACCCTTTCGAAAATCAGTGACATCGGACTATTAGGAGCGAGGTTTACCTGAAATCTATAATTTAAAAATCGCGCTAGTGGCATTAACGTATCATTTTTCGGAACGAAATCCGTATAGTCATTTAAATAAGAAGAATAAGAAGAATAATTTCTGAAAATCACGCAAATCAGGTCATTAGGAAGAGGGAGGGTTACCTGAAACCCAAAATTTAAAAATCGCTCTAGCGATACTAATAATTTATTTTCACACCAAAACTCGGCGTAAATTGCTTAAATAAAAATAAAAAGAATTTTTGAAAATAATCAGATTGTTGGGAGGGGGGTATACTTGACAGTTAAGCCCAAATTTAAAAATATTTCTAAGAGGCGCAATTTAATTTTTAAAGGAAACTCGATATATGCCATTGAAATAAAATAAGTAAAATAGTTTCTGAAAATTAGTGAAATTGGAATATTAGCAGGGAAGTTACTCGAAATTTAAAAATCGCTCTACCGGCATTAATGTTTGTTTCGCCACGAAAACTCCGTATATCCCATTTAAATAGAACAAGAAAAATAATTTCTGAAAATCAGGGTTTACTGAAATCTAGAATTCAAAAATCGCTCTAGCAACACCAATAATTGTTTTTTCACAATAAAACTCGGTATACACCGTTTAAATCAAACAAGAAAATAGTTTTTGAAAATTGCAGATTATTGGGAGTGGGGGTATACCTGAAAACTTTTGCGGGCTAAGCCCAAATTTAAAAATCGCTCTAACGGCCGTAGTTTTAATTTCTTTCCGGGAACAAGATATATGCCATTTAAATTAAACATGAAAAATAGTTTTTGAAAATCATTGAAACTGGACTATTAGAAGGGGGGTACCCAAAGTTGAAAAGTCACTCCAGTGGCATTAATATTTGTTCGCAACGAAACTCCATATATCATTTAAATAAAATAAGAATAAAAAGTACCTGAAAATCAGTGAAATAGGACTGTTAGCACGGGAGGGTTTTGCCTGCACCCCAAAATTTAAAAATCGCTCTAGCAGCACCAATATTTGTTTCTTCACAACAAAATTCGGTATACACAATTTAAGTTTACTTATAAGAGTACTTTCCTTATTTATAAGAAAAATATTTATTGAAAATTATGCAAATTAGACTTTATGGAGTAAAGGTATACCTGAAAACCGAAATTTAAAAAGTACTCTTGCTTTAATTTTCTCTGTATTGTTTTAAAATAAAAGGACAAATTAATTCAACATGAAACTGTTTATAATGATGCATGTGTTTCATATTTAACAAAAGCATTGTCGTGAAGATAGCAAATGTGAAATATTGATCTAATATATGTTTGAGAATTATATTGTATGTAAGAGCGCTCTGTAATAACCTTGAGAAAGCATTTGCGTTACATGTTTTTATTACATTAAAATTAAATTTCAAAGTGAATGCAAGTCGATGAAACTTTCGATTGTTTACTGTTGATTGTGTACATTATCATAGTATATTGTAATTGTTTTTAAATAGTAACATACTTTTGTTTTATAGAAACATATGAAAATCTTAAATAAGCAACGTAGCTTGAAACTTTTTGACAAATTTCTATTAAAGTGAATGTGAAGATAATATCAAGGGTTCAGTTAATAAACATGGTTTCATTTTAAAATGTTTAAAAATACCCACACAGTACAGTTGTAGTCTATCAGTGGTCATATACTGCATTTAATTAATAGTCTATAATTAATTCTTGTGGTTTAACCTCAATAATAATAATAATAATAATAATTACTATTATTAGTATTATTATTATTCCAAAAGAATGTGATTTCTCTTTTGTAACACTCATAGATGGCAAGAATTCAAATTTTGTTCCCCTAATACCACAGAGTAATGTCATAATTTGTTTCATTTCATTCATTAACAAGGCCTAATTTGAATTCTATATTCGTTTTTATTAAAAGCTATTCAAACGGCGAGGAATTTGTTTAGTTTTTGCATCTCCTACGTGACGGACTTTTAACCTTGTGTTTCCTGCATCCATAAAAACGTGAGACAGTATTTCATGGATGATTATCATATTGATTTATTTTTCATTTAATTTCTCAAAATTTGATAATGCTCAATTATTTAATTTTAGGATATGGGCTCTCAGTGTCAAAACATTGATATACATTAATAAACGCTCAGCAATGAATACATTTCGAATTGAAGGGTATTCAATTAAAGAAATAGCGGGAAAAAAGCCTTGAAGATTCCTGGTCAACAATTGCTGACACAGCATAGAGATTAGGACAAACAGTGATAGAACAAGAAGTGCGAAGCCTACCGTCACAGACAAAGGTGAAAACAATACGATAGTCCTCAAAGGGAGACGAAATAGGAAGTTTCTCATCACCTGAAATTCAGAATGAATTTATAAGCCACAATGGGGAAACATCCCTTAGCACAGTAAAAAGGAGACTAAGAGCGGCTAAACTATTTGAAAGACAGCTGTGAAGAAACATCTCCTTAGGAAGGAAAAATAGATAGAAGAGACTTCACTGGTATTGGGAATACCAAAATTGGACAATCGAAAACTGGGAAAGGTGCTTTAGACTGATGAATCTAAATGACGATCATCAACTGAACAGAAGCATCCGGACTGTGTAACACCAACAATGAAGCATGCAGGGGGATCTGTGATCATATGAGGCTGTTTTTCATTCATCAGAGTTGTGATCTGCACCACGTTAAAGGGACACTTGACAAAAATGAACATCATAGCATTTTAAGCAGGTCCCACTAGGTAAGCGTCTTATTGGTCCAGGCTTTACCTTTCAACAAGATAATATACCTTAAAATTATGCAAGAATTGTCTAGAGAAACAGCAGAGGACAGGAGAGCTGAAATTTGTGGAGTGGCCGACGCAGTCTCCTGGTGTCAACTCCACATGACGAACTGGATTACATTCATAGTAATATGCCATAAAGGAGGTCGTGACGATCACAAAACATGGCCACCTCACTTTTTAGTTGCATTATGGATGAACAAAGATGTGTTATTTTATTTACAGTGAAACATTCTGAAATGCACCAAAATGAAAAGTTCGTAAGAGAAATGAGTGAGGCAAATAATTTGAAAATTGAAGACAAAATGACAGTGAACACAGGAGAAGGAGATCAGTTTGTGTTGTAACTGAAATCCAGTATCAAAGCGAGTCACTGTTGATGAAATTGTCACATAATTCAACATTAACATGACTCGTCGTACAATATTATCCATAATAAGTCCGAATATAGAAAAATATGTAGCAGGTGATCAGACGTGTATATGCCATAAGCACTTGAACCACCATGCTTGTGGAGATGATTTTTTGCATGTAATTGTGACAGCAGATGAGATCAGAGAGTAAGAACCAATCGATGTAGTCATTCCGATAGAGGTACAAATTTCCTCTAGTGTATCAGTGACTTCGGGACAGTCACATGCTGGGGTAGAAGTTGAAAAATACAGATGCACATTTAATGCACTTGCCAAATGATATGAAATTAGGTGTTGACACTCACCACACACAGTTCGAAAATGGCGCCAATTTACCTTTCACTTGTTTGCACCTTTGAAAGAACATTTGTGGATCCTGCAGGCTGTGAAAAGGCCATTGAACAAACGTTTTATTATTAAGAACGTTTGAGCGTAAGAAAGTTGGATCGAATGTTGCGAAACAAGGTAGGTATGTCGAAAAATAACGCACACTTTCAATTAAATGCACTATTGAAAACGTATCATCAAAATGCGCTTACTTCTTCCGTGGGTAGCTATTCATATTTCTATTTTCTGTTCTTGTACATATAAGACAATAATGGGTGGCTACAGGGAGGATGAAAACCTTTAAAACAATTTCGGTCAAATACTCATAAGCAGTTTAAAGTACATCACTGGGTTTATAGGGTATAGCACATCTTCCGTGTAATAAAATCTCTATCATTTGATGCACAGATGTGATATTCCTTCCTATTTGGCGTCTACAGCTGAGCTCACAAGAACTACGACCCAGATGAGATGCATTGCACAACCACAAACTGGAACGAAGTGAGATTAAGCAACGCTACAGTGTCACGCTATTCTGACAGGGCCACTCGCAGAGTCCCTCCCCAATGATCCTAACTGCCTAACATCTGTCACCACCCGGTGAGTCCAGGGCAAACATCAACTCTCTCCAGCTTCGTAGTTCCGAATGCGAATTAATTTTCACCAATGGTTCAAGACTAACGGAGGAAAGTTTTATGGAAGAACTGAACTTTTCCGCTTTGTCCTAATGTCACGATGATAAAACTCAGTTCTGCAGTCGTGGAATAATCTGCTTTTCTTTAATCTAAACGTTCTGATATAGTGCCATAACAAGAAAACAATATTTTGAAACTA
The DNA here is from genome assembly GCA_030762175.1 of Metallyticus violacea. NCBI lineage: Eukaryota > Metazoa > Arthropoda > Insecta > Mantodea > Metallyticidae > Metallyticus > Metallyticus violacea. Next base: position 32,298,742 of record CM060833.1, read on the forward strand.
GCTTGATGTCTTAAAGCTAAAAAGAGAACTATTATATTCTACATGGTCCGCTTCTGTTCTGTGATGCGTTCAGTCAAAAAAGTTCCCACGGAATTTCGTCATGGAATAGCAAAGAATATATTAGTAGATAGTATATGAGTATAGTAGTAAATGAATGAAAACAAATCTGCAGGATATAAAAATAAAAGTAAAATTCAAATAGTTTACTAAACATATCATTAATATAAAATAAAAAATTTAATGTTTCATTAATCACGGTATGCAGACCTTTAATAACTTTTATGCGCTATGCACAAGTTAATTTTGTACCCTTGTTTACCTCAACATAGTTTTTAAATTCAGGGTTTCCGATAAAAATATTTTCTCTTATATGTTGCTAAACCCCTTATCTCCTTTTACACATACACATAGGTACAACAATTCCACGGATCCTCTAAGGCTAAGTTTTTCTTTAATACGCTAAGTAATGGCAGAGCGCGACTAATCTTCCACCTTTCAATTGCCAGCAGATTACGACTATTCAAGTAAACAAAATTAATAAATTCTATCGTTCACCTACGTTGGAAGTGTTAGCTAAAGTGTGGTTACAATATAATAAATTAAATTATAAAAACGTAACCTCCCCAACGGTCACAAGTGGTAGTAGAGCATAGTTGTTTAAATAATATGTTATTCCCCTATGACACAATACATAATGTATCTACCATTGGTCTTATTTCAACACGGTCGTCATCCATTTCAAAATACCGTGTCATAAGGTCATCAAGTCCTAAAAACAATCATGACTTTAGTTTTCATTTCTATTTCAGACTAGCATAATGTACACAATGCTCTGTAGTGTCTATTGACACTGTTCGATTGAGTAGTTTGACATATGATGCGGCAGAACAGAATTTCGGATGGCATTGTGGACGTATTATATAACACAATAATTAGATCTGTAGCAACTTATGCATGTAAAACATAACCTATTAAAAGATATACAAAAGTTATTAATATTTGAAAGGAAGGTGCTAAAAGAAATCTATGGACCAGTTAAGGAGATAAATGGTAATAATAGCGAGTGAAGATTAACAATTATACTAGCGAGGCATTTAAAATCGAATCAATTGTCTAACAAGGGACCCACTATCTGCTACCTTATTCTGCGTGATAATATATACGATGTCAAATCGATTAGATTTTAGAGGTAATATGTCCACAAGAACTTTTTTTGGGGGGTGGTGTTTAATGCTATTTTAACTACTGAGGCACCACAGGTGGTGAACACTGATGATACATGAAATGAAATATTGGGAAAGAATTTTTTTTTACAAAATGAAACGTTCCAGGCCTAAGTTGCCATTTGCCCTTTATGAGGACTGAGGAAAATCTGGAAAAAATCTCAATCAGGGAGGACGGTCTGGACAGGATTCGAACCCCATAACTCCCGCTCATAAGTCTGCACCTCAATGACCTCGGCAACCCGTGGCTGTCCCCCAAGACTGAAACAATGCTTAGCCTAATAACCGGACGATATAACATTAATAGCTAGAACCACAAAATTGTTGACTGAAGCATATGATAGTTATAAGAGGACTCAATAAAATATGGGCTAATAAACATACATGTAAACAAAGCATTTAAAATGTGAAAGAAAAAAAGGTACTACAGTTAGCTTATGTATAAATGGAAGCTATGTTGAACAGATTAACGTACATAAATATCATGTTTTAAAAGTGAACGATAGTAACACAATAGAAGAATAAATCAAAGCTAGAATCCTGTTAGGAAACAGAGAGTATTAGTAAATTAGATCTATTCAAAAGTAAGTTAATATCCAGAAGTGTTAAACTGAGATTATACAACATGATAATTAGACCTATAGTAACGCATACATGTGAAAAATGGATTGAAAGAAAAAGATGTACAAAGTTATTAGTATTTGAGAGGAAGGTACTAAGAAAAATCTATGGATCATGGAGAATACCAATAAGTTATAGAAGATATAAATTTCATTAACTCTAAAAAAAAGTGGATTGTTTGGCCATATAATGAGAATGACAAAAGAAGGATTACCTAAAGAAAGAAGGAAGCCAATGAGAATAAGAGAACACGAGGAAGACCTAAAATAGATGGGAAGATAGCATAATGAAAGACTTAAAAGAAAATAGCATAATACGCCAAAACATTGTACACGATAGAAATGATTAAGGAAAATTGTCGGCCATAAGTTAAAACTTTCAAAAGAAAGATGTAGCATCTGATAAGAAGAAGAAAATTGGGACACGAGTGTACAAAACTAAAGTAAGCGATTTGAAGGACCTAAAAATTGCTTTCGATAAGTATGTGCTACACTTTCAGGCGACATTCTTACAAACATCTTTGGTGATGCTTTCGAACGTTCAACACAGTGTTTTGAAACGGATGGCGGCCATGTAGAATTAAGGTATATATCATATCCATATTCCATGTAAATTGCATTTATGACAAGCTGTTAATATTTCATTATAACGAATCGAACCTTTATGGTCATTTTATTTATAATCTATAAATGTACAGTCATTTACTAATTATATCTTCCTTTATTTTAGGCTCAGGGAATATGCGGTTACAGTTCGCAAGGTTATTCCTCACCCCTTTTCTCCAGTGGTAATAACCTCCAGATAAAGTTACTATTCCTTCCAATTATTCTCAAACTTTTTCTGTTCATAAAACGAGTCCCCGCGCTCAGTTGACAACAGTGCCGCAGACTCGATCTTGGCGCGCAAAGCCTGCCTTCCGCAGTCGTAGACTTGCAGTCTTGATGCTATCTCGACCGTGCTATAGATTGTTTTTGAGTTTTATTGGTAGTTTATTACGTATTATATGCATTGGTGTGTAAATTTTTGAAATATCTAAGTTCAGATCAACAAGTTTCTGCTAAAAGAAAAAAGTTTAAGATGCGTCATTGACATCCGAACTGATTTTAAATCTTTATCACTATCGCCAAGCATCACGGCACACATAGACGCACACCCACTAACAGGTAGCGATAAGTTTGGTCAGTCATTCGAGTGCAAGGCAGTGGAGAAGCGTCTGTGGTGCTGTTCAGTTGTGAGAGCATGAGTAACGGTGTAAATTATTAACAAGCAAAGTGCTTTATTTTGTAACAACTATATCGTATAGTATTTTGGGAGATTTTCTGAAATTGATCAGCCTTACAGACGTACAGTTCATAAAATAATCTACACATTCAAAACTACAGAATCGAAGACGTCAAGTTTTAACAGAGGAAAGACTTGAAGATATCAGTGATCGAGATTGCTACATAAGTTATGTTTTTCTTTAATTCTTACTCGACATCCTACTATTGTGCTTGAGCATAGAATTTCATTTAAGAATCGTGCTCATAAAGGCGCCCTGAGTATTGTCGGGAAAGTAGTTACATTTATGGGAGAATTGTTATGTACACTTATTATAATTATCACAATTATTACAAGTTTTTATAATAAAGAAATATTTATGCAATTCCCAACAACAGTGACTTAAACGTTACTGCAATAATAGGCAATAATTTTTTTAATTCAAAGCACTATTAAATACAATAAAATATCAATGTAACACCGTACTTGCTTCCAATTTGAACATCACGAAATTTTACTGGCAAAGATCAATGGAAAGGTAAATTAAACATTACGAACACTACGTGCATGCCTTCCCATTGAATATGGCAAAATGTACCAGCTTAGCACAAAAAGTGGCAATATAAAACATTAATATAAAATGTGCTTACCAGGGTAGGTCCATAAGTTTCCGGCCTAACCATTTTCTAGGTATGATAAAGACAAAAACAATATTTCACTTTTCAATATAGTTACCCTTTATTGCAATACACTTCTCACATATATGAATTAACATTTCGATCCCCCACCCACAAAATAATCAGAAGTCTTGTCTGCAAAATGGGCATAAACAGCATCCATCACCTCTTCGTCACCCTTAAATTTCCTTCCTCGAAGGCCCTTCTTGAGTTTTAAGAAGAGAAAAGAGTCGCTGGGTGCTAGATCTGGGCTGTAAGGTGGATCTCCTTGAAGCCACATTTCTTCACAGCTTCCTTTGCAACAGAGCTGAGTGCACAGTAACGTTGTCGTGAAGGAGGCGCACACCACCACTGAGCTTTCCTCACCTTTTCTCTTTGATAGAAGCACGTAGTCTGTGCAGTAGGCTAGTACTCCCCATTTGTTGTGGTGTTTCTCTCCTTGAAGTCAATGAAGAGTTTTCCTTCACAGTCCCAAAAGAGTGTGGCATGATCTTCTTGGTTGACTGAATGACCTTGGCCTTTAGAGGCGGTACTTCGCCAGGTTTACACCACTCCATTGATTCTCTTTTGGACAAAGTATCATAATAGAGTATCATAGTTTCATGGCCTGTAACTATGATTTGCAGAACTTCTCTCTGGTTGCCACGGCAGAGCTCCAAAAATATCTGACAACAGATCACCTTTTGCTACTTTTGTACTGAGGAAAGAAGTCTAGGCACTAACCTTATTCATGTTTAAATATTCATGAATAATTCGAAGCGCTGTTGTTTTAGAAAGGTTCCACCCTGCTGCTATTTCTGTAACTTTGAGCCGCCAGTTTTCTATAATTCGCCTTCCACAAGAGTTATGATGTTTTCAGGAGTGAGCACCTCCAAGGGCCGACCTGCATGCTCTTCGTCTTCAATGCTTTTTCGACCCATTCAAAAAAGTTTGACCCAGTTTTTTTATGGTAGAATATGAGGGGGCTACTTCCCCAAATACACCGTCCAATCGCTGTTTAATTTCTTTGGCGTAAGACCTTCTTTTTGAAGAATAACAGCTCGAAACTCCGTTTCGAAATGTCACAACCTTCTAAACATGGGTTTCTTTATCCACTATATCTGAACAACTGAACACAGCGGAGCGGAAGTTATAGCTGCAATTATTTACTTAACAGATAATGTACAACATCTGATAAGGCTTTTGTGAAGGCGATAACCCTTATCGGAGAGGCCGGAAACTTATGAGCCTATACTCGTATATTCCAATTAAAAATATTTAAACAAATAATATAACAAAGGAAACCCCTTTAAATTTAAGACAAGTACTCGTTGAATTCTTAACACATAATTTACAGAAATAGTTGGTCAATGGGTGAGGCATACATAAGGAGTAACGATCCAAATAATTTGGAAACGCTGACCGATAAACATTACCACTCTTCAAACCTGCCACTTTCCTCTGTGTCATGTAGTTACGCTCTCAGTAAACCCTGAGCAGGGCTATGACGTCATCATACTCAATGGTTCCACGCCAAGCTATCCGACTGAAAGAAAGGACACGGGGAGTCGGAGGGGTTCGGCACATAAAGACTAATAAGTCCGTGCAAAGATGGCACAATATGAACCTCCAGTCAAGACAGTTTCTCTCTAAGTTAGCATAGAATCAGCAATGAGTCAGTACACTGCGCGCAAAAATTACTGAAATTTCGGCCATTAGAAGGGAATGCAATGCTGCACTTGGCTTATCGAGTCCGTAGGTGGCGATAACATAACCCCGTTATTAGCGTTATTCGGTGATGAGGTGTAGTTTCGCGAGTTGAAAAATAATCGCAATGAGCAACACAAAAGTCATGCTCGCACATTAAAGAATGTGTCCGGCAACTGCGGTACAGACAGAAGAGCGGTGTGTGCCCTTGGCCACAGAAGCATGGTTTAATCAATCACAACACTTTAACTGCTAACGTAAGCATTTGATTGCCTTGCTGTTTACGGTGCAACGGCTATCAATTGCAATTCCAAGTAATTTAACTGCCATTATAAACCTTATTTAAAGGACGTTGATTTATGACTGGTCAACATTTTGTTTGTATAGAACACCACTTAGTGTTCTAATTTAAAACTTTTGGCTCTTGAACACTGTGGTAATGTATTCCATTACTTAAGGTAAATATAATTACTTTTTTTTATTGTTGAATGGCTGGTAAAAGTCCTGAGTTTAGATTAAATAAACACAGTATAAATATTAGCTTTTAGGGATTTGCACGTTAATCAATAAATGCGTTTTAACATTTTAAAACCACTTTACATATCTTATTTTAAGTTAATTAAACAACGCGCATTAGTTCAGCAAAATACAATAGAAACATTTCCTCTTTACTTCGTGATGTGTGTATTCGGTGCGGAAGAGCGTGCACATCCCTCTGGTGTTTGCCGATGGAGAGGTTTCATCGCGGTCAGCACGAGTCAGTCCCGCGGGACAAGGAGCGGTGCTCGACAGGCAATTACGTATTTTCTCCCACAGGAGCGAGCCCGGCATGGCTGCGAGGTTCCGCAGAGAACAAAATGCAACAATGAGTGACAGGTATCCTGAAAGTAAGCGATCCACCTCTTGCTGGAGCTCATCGGCTACGGCTGCTCAACAGTAAACTGTTAGCAACACATTATGTGTCACTAATTTATAGCAGTCTCAGCAAAGGCTCTAAATTGATAGGTCCAGCATCAGTTCGTATGGGATATGACTCTTACCTTAGAGTATATGTTGACAGTTTTTTTTTTTTTTTGTTTATTTACGGACGCTCTTCAACATCTCAGGTCATCAGCGTCCCATTCAATTCAGGGCTGAAACGACCGACAAATTTTGCTCAGAGGCCTCTTTTTCACGCTTGAGATTCTTTTTCGTGTCGTAAATGTACGACACGGGATCCACGACTTTACTTCCCTTCCGAAGCAAGCCATACTTACGATTTTTACACCCGAAAAAATCCATCGATCCTGGCTGGGTTTGAACCCGCGATCTTGGATTTAGGAGGCAAGTATGGTTACCACTACACCACCAGGACCGACATGTTGACAGTGTTCTCCCTTCGCAAGTGTATATTGTCACTCACATGTCTAAGATCGTCATCTGAAATTCTGCTCATTTCATTTTAACTTAGAAAGCAAATGCAACAATTTGCTCTTTGAATAAAATCACCTTGCATATCATCAACACATTGTCACGAGGTTTAACTTCAGTAACTTGTACTTTAGCAGCTAAGTTCAAGGATATTCTGGACACCATTTTAATAGGTTCTTCACAGTCATTTGCAAAGCCTTCCCCCAGCTTGTGTGATGCAAAATGTCTCCCATGAAGGAGTTTCTTCAATTTGGGGAAAAAGTAAAAGTCACACGGCTAAATCTGGACTATAGGAAGAATGAGCGACACGCTTCAAATTGCTTCTTGTGAGATATTCAGCAATGTGCGGCCATGCATGATCATGGTTTAGGTTCCAACTTGTTGAACAGAAATATTCTCTCTTGCGTGTGATATATCCTTGCACATTTTCAAGACATCTCTGTAGTACTGCCCAGTTACAGTTGTACATTCTGGTACGACATGATATAGTCAAGTTTCGCCAGCAGTGATTGATTACCTTTGAAAGAAACTCCGCATCTTGTTTACAAACCTTTTGTTCGGAAATCAGCAGTCTTGGAACCCACCGTGCACAGTCTTAAGTGCAAGTGAAATATTCAGAATTTCTGAAAGTATTCTTAAAGTTATTCCAAATCCTCTCTCACAATGACAGCAATTGTGTTAATGTTTTCTTCCGTTAGAGCACACACTGGGTCGCCAGCTGAGTCCCCCAAATCGAAGCCCGCGATACGAACGAAATGACAGGGAGTTCCCTTGCTAAGATGTAATGATGCCCGTCCACATACGGGAGTAAGCATACAGTGAATGCATTAAATAAAATTTGAGGTATTAAAATACCCATCCTGCAGTCCGGACTTAGCGCCATTAGATCTTCACTTGTTTGAACTTTTGAAAGAACATTTATGGAGGATTTGCAGATTACGAGATAATGGAGGCTGAGGAAATTTGATTATAAACCAAATCAAAATGTGAGCGTCTTCAAGCTTATGAACAAGTGGATAAGTATCTTGCAAACAAGGATGGCTGTGTCGAAAAATAAGGCCTTATAAAATTCCTGTTAATGATTTTCCCTGGAGGGATAACTTTGATAGAAGTCAAGTTTAGGTAGGCACTTAGAAAAACGTTGGGAATGAGATTGTATGAGGAACTCATAGCAGAAGTTTGCGCTTGATCTTCCCTGAGAGGTGTGGATATCCCCTTTCACCCGGAGAAATCAGGTTAGCAGAGCTTTCATCGTGTAAATGTAATTAGTTTATAATATATTGCGCATGGGGTCAACCAAATACATGTTCATGGCGTTACCTCTGTGTTGGTTAGGAAACCCTTAACCCAAGTCACCCTCCTGACCGTGACAACATTACAGTTTAGTTCACAGACGCAAATAACAAATTATACAGGGTGTTTATTAATTCCCTGAAACATTTTAGAAACTAATAAAGATAAGATGTGGAACTTATAATAAATAATATTAAAAGAGGATATGATATTGCAATAAATTCATGAATGTGGTGAGTAAAAGCTCAGACCCTCGAGTGATATTTATTAGGAATATTTAACGAATAAATTAAGAATTTAAATATAATTCCTCTAAATTAATATTGTAATAGTTGTACATTTGTTCTTATGAATACTTAACCCTTTTCAAGTCATCTAGCAACAGGCGAATGTCGATTGTCAGTAATGCCAATAGAGAAGAACCAAATATGGGTTTGGGACTATTTCATGAATAGAATAAGAATAAAAATAATATATATTAGTATATATATATATATTTGAAATTGACGCAAAATTATTAACACTTGTATTAAATATTATTTTTACTTATGAATACCGATTTATTCACAAACCGTGAGAATGAAATAGACGATAGTGGACTATTACAATCGCTGGCTAAGATTTACTAATACCAAACGAGAGAAACAAAATATAAAAAATATTTTACTATTCTGAACAACGTGTTTATTAAGATTTATGTTTGGTTAGGCAGATATTGTTACATCATTTACAAAATGATTTCAGACTGTTTGGCTGAATACGGAAAAACAATTACTTGAGTGAATACACACGAAATTAGTTAAATTTACAATTACTGAAAACACAAAAAAGTAGTCAGTGATGCGTGATCAGGAATTATATATTTAAGGTATAGACATGCCTACACTGATCATAATACAAATGCACGTCACGCGATATCGGACTGTGATTGGTTAAAATTCAAAATTCTGTTTCGTTTCATTGGTGGACTCTATGATGACGTCACATAAATAAAATAGCAGCATTGTAATTCTTATGCAAATAGCAAGAGAAACTCCCCAAGTTTTGTTAGGAAACAAAACAGTATCGCTTAGTTGCCGCAATTTGCCGTTAGGAGTAAACATGTCCATAAATGCCTGGCTTATGGGTTATTAATGGAAGATCTTCAAAGCGTTTCGAGGTATAATCCGGAAGCGTAAGTGTGTTAAAATAATAAATAACTATTTCAGAAAATCAAGTAAAGTACGTTGTTAAAGTGTATGTACTGAACCTAAAAGACGATGTGTTGTAAAGGGGATTTGCTTATCATTTCATATCATGTGACTTACCACAGGATTCCACTCCAAAAATTAAGCAAAATCGCTTAATTAAAATATAAATATTATACATTTAAAACATTAGACACGGAATTAAAAAGGTAAGTTAATAATGTAATAGTATATTCCCCTATCTTTAAATTCACTTTTTTATATTTTACACATTTTTATCTATACCGGACACTGGGAATTACTTTTTTAATATTTTACGTAGCGAAAGAATTCCATGCGAACTTAAGTTACACAGATACGCGGTAACAGTTTCAATATTTAAACAAAACAGTGCATCCTTCTCACTGAATTTCAAAAGAAAGGAGGTGAGTAAATAGCTTGCTTTGGATGGTACAGAGCTTTGAAGTCAGAAACCACAGAAGTTGAAAGTTAATTAAACTTCCGCCATCTCTATGCTCCTAATTGTATAACCAGAGCCTGAAAGTTAGGCAAAATGCCTTTTCTATTTGGGTGGTTATTTTTTTAAGACTCAGATATAAATGAACTTATTTCCGTACATCTGGGATAGGTTTTATTTTGCCTTTTTTTTGGCCTTTTTGGCTTTTGTTGCCTATTTTAAAGTGTAAAATGTTTTTTTTTTTTGCCTCTTTTGGATCGTTATGGATTTTTTCTGCGATTGTTTACGCATTTTAACAAGCACATAAAAACTTCAACATATCGAAGTGGAAAAAGCTATAAAATTATATGGCATGTTCACCTCACAAAATATCCATTGAGAATCTTGGTTTACATTTATTTCTTTTGAAGCAGTCAAAAACTCTCTTCTCAACCCATTCACTTAAGCTCCTTGAATAGCTGAACTTTTATTTATGAAAGGAACACACGGTTACCTGGGCATACGTATACCAGGAAGTAGAAAGGACGAGGGAAGCACTGTTGTTTTTAATAGTCCTGACAAAAGACTATATCGATTTGCGCGAGTTAATTCCAGGAAATTTGTGGTCGGGGTAACTTTTCAGCTGCACAAATGTAAGAAAGCGAGAAAGCTGCAATAACCCGTCCCTACAATGTGTTCAGTACGGAAATAAGAGAGATACTAACCTGATTCCTCTATAAACACATAAACAGAAAATGAATTTGACCAGAAATCACTGCGTATCTTTTGCTCATTCACCAGAACTATTCAAAACTACCTTATTTTTTCTGAATCAACATTTCCATGATGTCCTATAACTGGCATGAGCGCTTCCGAAATAGATTTTTTTATATGTTCCAATTACTTTAGTGGAAGTAGAACGTTCTTTTTCCATGATGAAAAATGTTCCCTCTGACAAGCGGCTGACCATGAAAATTGACACCTTGAAAAAACACCTTCATGTTGCTTGTAATCAACAAAAATAAGTTTAAGTATTTTAATTGTATGATAAAGTAATCAAGTATCTTAAATACCTATTTTCATTAATAATGAGTGATATTACTGTTTGTTTTCGCTTTTAATAAATTCCAGTGTTAATTATATGACTGCTTATTTTCAGTTTTTAAGTCCCTTTTCTCTATCTATTTTTTCCAAAATAAATGGCTGAACTTCCCTGCTCTGCTTATAACGCACTAAGGAGACTATTCTCCATTTCCAAGTATTTAACCATATGTGCGCTTCATTATGAAGAAATAAAAACAACATGTTTTATCCACGGTGGCCACAATTCAATATTCCAGATGGAAATTGTAACAATAATATATTACAATCAAATATCGGGTAATATAGAAAACTTTGGCAAACCCCATGAAATGGGTGGCGCCGGCTGCGGCACACTTAATAGTCCATAGATATAACAGCTCATCAGCGGACACGTTTTATAACTAAAGGCATGTGTACATTAAGAGAATTAGTGACAAAACTTCTTGTGTATCGGCTTGTAATTTTTCATCTCCAAATTGAAGTTTCCCCTCTCCTTTTATGTGTAATGTTATTGCTTTTGACTATTTTGTATCTGTAAAATCTATTCTGTATTTAACAATAATTGCCGATTCATGTGACGCCTTTGACCAGGAGAAAACAGCTACTTTTATTCGCAGCTTATTAGTTTTTTGAACATTTCATTTTAAAGTAGACATAGTTCTTGAATTCGGAACACACTTATGGCAGAATGAACTGGTAAAACCGTTCTCAATAGTAATGAGTTCTTGCAATGCAATGCTGGATATTTTACTGACTACCAAGTGACAATTATTCAGCGCTATATGACATGGAAAGAACGAGCCTGTTTTATGCTGAGCACGGTTTCTTGGCGGCTGAGTGGCGGAAAGTTAAACACAGATCCACTTTAATGTCTGAATATTTAACGAGAAGTCAGATGAATTGGATATTGCTGGGCTCAGCTAAAGTACCGCCCTATTTCACGATGATGCGGCCTCTTTGCTGCCAAAGTGTCAAGGGCAAAGGACTGGTTCTCGAATACCATAACGTAGTGTTAGAAGTAAATATCTATTAGAGACACGTGTCAATTGTTCTTTTCGTTGTTTCTCGAGATAAAATGATACGTTTAAATTAAAAAAAAATCCAATAAATATCGGCTTTCCTAATTCAAGTATAAAATACAGTGTCCCATTTATGTTATTTGTTCACAATAACTTTTGCTGATGCGCCAAACGAGGAAAAAAAACAAAAAAAAAAGAACGTTCAAACAAAAGTTTTTAACATCGTGGGGAGTTCTTGCCGAGTATAATTTTGTAGGAAATATGAACTAAAGTTTCGTTTTTTAAATGGCACCTTCAAGAATACCTACCATCTTCAAGAGCTATTCATAAATGTTTTTATTCAAGAAAACAGTTGATATGGAAATGATAAATGGTTCATGCCTTCTTTTATTTACTAGCTCTACGCTGCATTTGTATAACTAAATCATTTATCCTCTTCAAGGCCCCTTTAAACATTTCATAATAATTAAAACCATTTTAGGAATGCAGTACAGTACACGGATCCTATTATTGTACTGCATTACTTTTCACAATTCAGAAGTAAAATGACCCTTTATAGTATTACGGTATTATTACTACTTGCAAAAGAGACCGTTCACATCTGGTGCACAAAATGTGACCATTGGCACTCAATACTTAAGTCCACTCTGTGGATGAAGGACACCCTATGGATGACTGTACAAGCATCAATAATACGATACTGCATGTTCTCTGGTGTTGCTGGAACATTTTGATAGACAACATCCTTGACCTCTGGTCCGGTAATCGGGCAGGTAAACTAATTGGTAGATGTGCACAGTAAGCACTGCACATTTATTATTTAATGCCTTGTTTGTGCAAATGACTTGCCCAATGCATGAATGACAGTGCTCGCCATTTTGAGCATGAGATGTAACCGTTTTGTTTGGCAGGTAGCGGAGTACCACAGTGCCACAAACGAAATGCAATAAGTAATATATGCAGTACAATAGCGAGATCAAAGTTCTGTAGTGTACAGTCCATCCTGTTGCATTCCTTAAAGTTTATTGATCGCTATACGGTTGTTGAAGAGATTAAACTCTTTAGTTAAACAAATGCTACTATTAAATAAAAGAAGTCATTCATCATTTATCATTTCCATGTCTATTGTTTTCCTGTATAAAATGGTACAATGTGATACATTTTTGAATAGCTATGGTGAGGGCAAGTGCATTCTTGCAACGACAAAATGTACGTAGTACTTAAAAAAATAAAAATAAAAAAGCCTGTATCTCCTATGTTAAAAATGTATACGCTTAGCAAGAAATCCTCCGCGATGCAAAAAATATTTTTGAAAAAAAAATTCATTTGACGCATACCGCCTTGGATGGCTGTGGTCGTTAAGGCGCGAGCTTGTGAGCAGAAGATTCCCACCAGGACCGTTCTCTCTGAATGCGTTTTCTTCCAGATTTTCCTCAGTCCTTATAAATTGCAAATGCCAAGGAGGTACCCTAAACTTAGGCCTGGAACGTTTCCTTCCTTCCTTTATATATGTTCTTCCCTAGTTTATAATTTCATCTCCTGTATCACCCACCAGTGTCCAGTGCTTGTAATGCCTTAGTAGTTAAAACGGGCGTTAAATAACATTACAAAAATTTGACGCATCAGAAAAAAAATTATTTTGGGTGAGCAAGATAAAGGAACACTATATATTTTCTCAGAAAAATGAAAAAATACGAAATACATTACATTTTTTCACATGAGAACTATTAAACAAAGAGTGACAGATTCTTATTTTCTCTATATTTATTACTCTGGGCAGTAAATTAAAACTTTCTCTCTGGTTTTTGAACGAAAGAAACTGTGTGTATTCAATATATTGTGGTATGCTGAACCCGAAAATAACAATAAAACCATTTTGTCAGTTCTCGTTTGCATAATAAATTGAATTTTCATATACCTGCAAACTATAAAATACACGTAATAAGGACAATAAATTTGTTTTGTGAGCAAGATTTTCTGCAAGGGGGGGGGCACAGAGAGAAGTTGCACCCCTCAAGTTTTTAAAATTAATGCATTTTCATTTAACAGCCAAAACATGGATATTTTAAAATGAAGCATCTAAGGTGAACATAACTGATGAACCTATGTTTTATTTGCTATATCGATTTTAAAAAGTGTGTTTATTTGGTATTTCAAACCTGGTAAATTTTAATAATTTACTTTCAAAAATATGTTGCTCCTCCCTCAAAAGTGTTCTCGAACGCCCTTATTTGTGGGTTCCTGTTTTTGTACTACATATAAATACCTCGCATTATTGTTCATCCACACACATATAATAAAGTTAAGAACTTCGTGTATCTGGGAAGATACACAGGTGCATAGAGAGGGTTTCGAAGCTCTGCTCCTTCATTTGTGAAATACTTTAACTGGCTTGCAGAGTTCAGACAAGCAAGAGAGGCGAGAAGCACATGGATCTTCCAGCAAGAGTAGTTATAGATGAAAACATAAGCCATAGTGATGACAGATTTACCAATACGATTGGAAATCAAAGAGGCAATCGGCGACCTGGATCTTCCAATTACAACCTCCCAGTGAAGGTTAAGCGACATGGAAGTGTAGGCCGGAAGATGGTTGCGAGTTTCTTCTCAGTAAGTGGCCATATTGCAACCAATTCACTTTAAGAACAAAAACGACCAATGAACAGAACACTAACATAAAGAAGAACAAAGTCTGGATAGCGAAGGATGAACAATGAATCGGGAATGTCAACCGTTCACCGTTCATCCCAAAACTAATTTCCTGGGACTTCGTCAAGGGAAAGATGAGAGGCCATAGTATGGGCGTTCGGAAGCAGCTGTTTCATCTTATGAAGAGGAGTTAATAGAATTCCAAAAATTGAATAACTACCATCATACTTGAGGTAATGTGCATTTTGTTTCATGTAAAATAGACATTCATATTTTCGTTAGAGTTACCAACATCTATTTATATTTTCTTTTGATTCTGCAAAGTGTAATACGTGATTTACATGGAGAAATAACGAAGCACGGACCGCCCACATTATGAAAATGATAACAGATTGAATCAGATAGAAGAGATGTTCCAAATTTTAATGAAAATATTGCAAAGTTCTAGTAGGTGTCATGATACTTTCTTTTAAAAAATACTGGTAATTCCTACGGTCATAAAAAAAAAAAAAAAACCACACACACACAGTAACCTTCACAATTTGGAGTCTTAGAGTCTTCCCCAGCATTTTCCAATCGCCTCTGTTTTATAGCCACATGTGACCTCTTTCTAGTAAAGTTGACTGACGCTCATCTTTCCCGTCCTTGGGTCTCGCGTCATCGTTGCCTTGGTCCGATTATCTCGCCATTGCCATTTCAATTTCAGATCTGCAGTCTGCACGTTTTCCCTTCCTGATACCGATATTTTTACGCTTCTTTTGAGGAAATCTCACGAATTCTACTCTTCATGTTCCTCTTGCAAAGGCGTAGCATTCGTTCTGTCTTTAGAGATAAGAGGCCACGTTTGGCACCCGTAAAGTAACTGAATACTAATGTTGAAAGTATCTCACTATGAGGGTTCGCCATAAACATTGATCAACTTCTCACTTATTTCGCATTGGGGCCTTTCTATGTCAATCATCAAGAATCTCACTCAACTCGACCGACACAAATGTTTTTCACAATTTGAGATTTTATAGTACCTGCTTAAATAACTAAAATTGCTAAGTTTCACATCTCATGACCCATTCGATTTCTATCATTGGCTTGTGAAACAAGAAGAAAATAGAATGTATGTAAGTACACCGTTTGAATTAAAATTATTTATTGTAAAAAACGTCTTCAGGTAAATTTATAATAATTAGGTGATTAATGCCAAATATGTACATGTTTATATTGTTTGTAATAGAAACTTCGAAAATTTGGTAAAATATTTTTTATAAATTTATATTAAAGTGCATGATTTAGATTTTAACAAAAAATATATTACACCTGATTAATTATTATTCATATAATGCATTTATAAGTTTCAACGATGACAATTATGGGTTACAGAGGTGGTGGTGGTGGTAGTAGTAGTAGTAGTAGTAGTAGTAGTAGTAGTAGTAGTAGTAGTAGTAGTAGTAGTAGTAGTAGTAGTAGTAGTAGTAGTAGTAAGTATATATTTATCGTTATAAAATTCTATATATTGGGAATAATCGTGCGTCATGACAACTATATTTACTCTCGCAAACAAAGGGACAACACGAAAAATCTAAAATAACTAAGATATTTAACGTGTATGGCATTTGCTGCGGAGTGGTGCAATAATTGGATGTAGGCGGTCCTCATAGGGAAGAAGCGAAACACAGGCAACCAGACAACTGGTTTATTATGACATGAGCAAAAGTTACACACAACAACTTACACAGGGTTGCAAATCCGTTAAAGGACGGGTTTTTCAGGTAATCCACGGTGTTTAGTAGCATTTGAAGTTATCTCCAAATAAATCTGTTATCGTTGCCAGCGATGGGGAAGGCACTGAATAACATGTGCTGCATGCGAGTTGCTAACGTAAGCCACCTCGCGTCGAAATGTTGTCAAATGGTCCTTTTGTTAGTAAAACGTTTCCCACGCAATGGCTGCTTCACTTTGGGGATAAAATCACAATCATAGGAAGTGAGACAGGGAGAATTTGGCGGGTGTGGATGAACCTCCCATCGCCACCTCTCGACTGTATGAGCTGTCGCGTTATCGTGGAGAATAATGACGTTATTCATGTACGGCACGGCGCAATTTTGACACCAAAAGAAGACCGGTAGTACAGGGCATTCACAGTCGTCCCCTCAAGCTCTGTATAACACACAAGCACACCTTGATGTCATACGCCAGCATGACCATAACTTTTGTTGGTGAAGGATTTGTGTTTGCCTGGTGACCCAGGGTAACGCCATTCACTGGACTGTCGCTTGAGTTCTGGTTCATACGCCCTTGCCCAGGTTTCATCAAATGCAATGATGCGATTCAACATGGCATTCTGAAATCTCGCCAGATTGACGCGACATGTTTTGCAGCCAGTCTACTTCTGTACCTCATTTAATACGTGGTACTCACATTGCACACACTTTCCGCACATTCAGGCCTTCCCTTAAAATGCGATGCAGTACTTATGCTGGAATTCCTGTTGGTTCTTCTAATTCTACAAGTGTCAAGCGCCTATAATCGCTTAAGACTGTTCCACCACAGTCAGCCGTACAACCAGGGCGCAGAACGTCCACTGCGCGGCAGATCGGCAGTCGACATTTTGCCCTTTTGAAGGCCTCTGTCCATCTCGCTACTGTTTGATAGATCAGGGCTTGCCCAACCAGTGCTTCACGTAGTTGCATGCGGCACTCTCGTGCATACCTGCTGCAGAGAAATGCTGTTTTACATACGCAAGTTGTTCACTCTTTGTGACCTCCATTCCTGACCAATGTCACTTACCAAGTGAACTTCGTGGCGTGCTGAGACACGCAGCTCTGCTCACATACCCTATCTAATGGCTTCATTCTAAAATACTTTCCATACAATTTCAATTTCAATGGTATATCTTAGATGGCGGGCTATGAAACTTCGTAAACCCTTTAACGAGACCTATGAGATGAAGAAAGAAGCTTATGGAGATCACTGTACTTCGTGCTATGAATAGTGCATGTTGCTTAAAAGTGGTCAGTCAACTGACAACACTTGTGCGGCCAGAATTAATGAGATCATTTATACAAATCTACCCCTGATTGTTAAGGGGATGGCCGAAGAGAGTAACATTTCTTTTAATTTTGTCATAAAATGCTTACAGAAAAGCTCGGTATGCTGTGCATCGTGTTGCAGCAAAGTTTGCCCCTTGACTGTTTACACAAGAACAGAATGACAACCATCAGGGGCTCTGCGATTCCGTTCATCTCTGCGATCTCTTTATTAATAGAACAATCACCGGTGATGAAACATCGGTCTGTGGTTACGATTTTGGAATGAAGTCCAATCATCACAATGAGTTGAAACATATTCGCCAAAACAAAACAAACAAAAAAGTCAAGTCAGAATAAACGTCAAAGTACTGAAAGTTTTCTTCAACATCCAGGATGACATTCATCGTGTAGAGGCCAAACTGTGAAATGTTGTTACCAGATGTCCTTGGACGTCTCCAAAAACGTGAGAAGGAAGAGGCATGGGCTGTGAAGAGATAATTCATGGTTCCTCCAACAGGATGGCGCACTAGCACATTCGTCATTACTTGCTTGCGACTTTTGCACTAAAACAAGATAATGTTCTTCTCTATTCTGCTGGCTTAGCACCTGTTGACTTCTCCAAACTGAAATCCACGAGAAAGGACGAAAATTCGGCACAGTTATTTGCAAACAGAACTTTGCGCAATCTCTGAAAACACTTTATAAAGCTTAAACGCTGTTGGAGAGGTATATCAATAGAGGAGGATATCAGTAAGATGCAGGAAAGTCAGAAAAAAAAATGTAATTTTCGTTATGTAAACGTTTTCTGAACAGATCCCATATTACATTCAAATGTCTTGAAACTACAGCTTTCAGTGATTCAGATAGTGACTATATTCCACAAAAGTGAGGGCGCGTGGTTGTCCTAGTGAAGCAGCTGAGAAGAAAATGAATTTAAGTCAAGTGGAGCTATGAACATTTCAAGTGCTTCTGGGTCATATATTAGTGTCTAACAAAATTAACAACATTCAAATGTAACGTAAAATGTAGATTTTTGCTTCCACTAGAATGGCCGTGACGTACACCTTAGTTTCAAACAATTGGAGCCTACCACCTTTAGCAAGGAAAGGTAAAAACTTTCTTAAAAGACTGTATCTTTACAGACTGCGGCTCTGGTTATGTGACTCGCATTGTTCATTTATAGCGGGATCCATTATTGTGAGCACCACAATGTTTTAACGTGCAGTGTACGTTCCCCTGCCTTCACAGCGTCGCTCTAGTTTTCCAGGTTCGACGTAAACAAACCGAGCGGCGCTCTCCGCAAACAAACGTATTCGTTCATCAAACAAGCAATATATGCAGATTCTTTGCTGTTGTTCTGGCCGAGTAAATGCAAATTAATAATTTATAAAACAAAGCGCATCAAAAGCTAATGTGATATTTACTTACTGTTGAACGCGAGTTCTACCGCCGACACTCGAGCATTAACGGTTCACGTTTGATTCCAATTTTCAGAATAAAAGTTTATAAAGAAAGCACACACATAAAAATACATAAGGAACAACACACGCTTTTTTTTAAAAAAAATATTGATATACTAAACAAAAACAGTTAAGTGTGGGTACTTCCATCATTTGTCTACTTGCTGGTTACCATAGCAGTAGATTATTAATTGTTTAATTTATTTAAATCGTTACATTGAGAATGGGTAAATATTATTTTTAAATAGGAGTCTAGCAAATTATCTTTGTTAAAATATTGGGAGTAACTGGAATACACGATTTTAATACGCTCAACGTCGTCATTTAAGTCGAGATGAAATGTTAACAGCGGTTGGAATAATTAAAAATGGTGAAGTCCCTGCTTCTAGTCCTCTTGGGAAAGGTGTTATATCCGGAATTTGGAGGCGATATCAAGGATTTGCAATCCAGAATAACAATATCCAGATAAACAAAGGATTACAACCGTTGCACAAAATAGATTTTTTTTTTTTTTTGGCCTAACATGCTGAGATAAAGGACAACTGCTATCATGTTTAGAACTGGCCTGCACAACGTTGAAGCATTTAACTGATTCAATTCAAACTGTTAAAAATAGACTGTACAAAAGAGTACTTTATTCCCATATTCCAATAAGAATTCCAGCGATTCGCCGTAGAAATCAGGCACGTCGCCGGGAGCATGTCATGGAGCTATGTTCTATTCATAGGTGAATCACGGGTCAGAAATAGAATACTTCCGTTCGAAGTGTGAGGAATAGTTTGTAAGCAATTCATTAGACGAGTATTCTGTAGTAAGCTGACTTTTGTTTTAAAAGAAAGAAAAACAACGTTTGTTGTTTAGACAGAGTATTTCGGTAACGCTTCTTTCAATAAAGCCGTACAAGCGCAGCATTCTTCCACAGTGAACCGTGGACTGACTAACAGTTAAAATAACTGTAAGTACAACAGTCCTGCAGCTCTAAATGTGCCCATTGTTGAGTTTCAAATGGAATGTTATTATACATTACAAGTTGGCAGTAATCAAAACGGATAACACTTTCTTTGTTTTTACTTTTAATTAAAAAGATTTAACACAATTACAATTTTTAACGCACGTTTCATTATGAGACATCACAGTCACAAATGGGATGGGAAAGGAATTTTTGGTGAGAAGAGAGATGCAAAAGTGCCGCCCCAATATTTGCCATTAATGAGGACTGAGAAAAACCAGGGAAAAACTTCAATCAAAGAGCACGGTCCCAGCGGAAATAGAACCGTAAACCTGTTGTTCACGAATCCATGCTTTAATGACCTCGGCCACCCGTGTCGGTGCAGCAGTTACTGTTGACGCAACAAACACACGATATACCACCCTTGTCCCAAAAGCAGAAAGCTGTACTTACCTAGCGGGGGGGGGGGGTCTAGGGCGGCGTTTTTAGCATATTTTGAAAGTAGTACAACATAAGCAATATTTATGCCAAATATTAGTAATACTTTTTTATTTTTATAATTGTTTACAGAAATTAAACAGCATTACAACAGTTTAAAGTTTAGAGAACAAAACACTTACTCTCACAGGAAGAAAAATCTGCTCAGTTGTCCCGAGAGACAGCGGAGGAAGCCGAACTCCTCAGTACCGAACGAGAGATGGTTGCGGTGGAATGTGAATATGAGTGCTAGGGATAGCGGAATTGTTCGAATGCAAATTGTTCTCTCTTTGCGTGGAGTGTGAATAAGAAAGTGTAAAATTTACGTAATAATGAGTGCATCAAAACATTCATATGTCTGGAATATGGAAAGGAGTATAACTATAATAAATATCTAAGACATCGTGTTTCTAAAGTACACCCGGAAAGTTGGATGTTATCGCGCCTAAAATCATCAAAGGATGAGAAATGTAGTTCTTCCGATTTTATTTTTATTTCATGTACTGACTTTAAATGCTTAAATAAAAGAAACTCCGTTGCTGCTTCATGACCATATAAGCGGCACGCCATTGTTTTCTTTCTAGCTGATCCCCCCCCTTTTTTTTTTGAATAGTGTTTAACGCCCGTGTTTACTACTGAGGCACCACAGGCGGTGACACTGGTGATACATGAGACAAAATGATAAATTGGGAGAGGATATTTTTTTAAGGAAGGAAACGTTCCAGGCCTAAGTTTAGGGTACCTCTCATGCATTTGCTAGTTATGAGGACTGAGGCAAACCTGGAAAACCCCAGTCAGGGAGGACGTTCATGGCAGGATTCGAGCCCCAGACCTCCCGCTCACGAGTCCGCGCCTTAACGACTTCGGCCACCCGTGGCGGTCTAGCTGATCCCTCATCATGGCAATCTCGTTGATGACATTTGAAGTTGCGTGCATTATTGAAATTCTTGTTGCACACTTCACAGTGATAGGCGTACGATTGGTTGCTTTTTGGGGGGGGGGATAGGCGCGATAACATTAAAGTTTTCCAGGTGTACTTTAGAAACACGTTGTATTAGATATTTATTGTAGTTATTCTCCTTTCCATATTCCAGATATATGAACTGTTCTGATGCACTCATTATTACGTACATTTTACACTTTTAGTTTCACACTCCACACAACAGAGAACAATTTGCATTCCCACTGTTTCGCTATCTCTAGCACTCATATTCACACTCCACAGCCTCTACTCGTTCGGCTCTCTCCGCTGTCGCTCGGGACTGCAGTCAACAGCATTTTCTTGCTTTAAGGGCAAGTAACAAAACACTCAATTTCATTAATTAGATGCATTCTTCTAAAAATTTTGCAATATATGCAACATTATATATAATAAAAATACTTTTGAAAATATATTGGAAAACAATATAGCAAAAACAGGGATGCGTTTCTCAGAAAACACAGCACACCAGGGAAATGTTTGCGTCGTTCTAAGATTCGTACAAAGGAATAAGATGATGATGATGATGATGATGATTATTATTATTATTATTATTATTATTATTATTAAAACGTAGATTTTAATAAACAAAAACAACATAATATTACAGATTATTGATAAGAATTGTTGATTTTTTTTTCAGGAAACATTTAAATCTAATGTGGAATGTCGTTTTGTTAAGTTTTAGAGTAACATACCTCGCAAGAATGGAATGAATTTGGAAAGGAATACTTCCATTTCTGAGATAAAGATTATAAATTATTTTACTACTTTATTATATATTAATACACAGTAATGCAATTTTACAGTAAAACAGAATTCGTTCTTTTGTTTAAGCATTGATTTTATTAAGTAAAACCTTGTAATTCCAAAATACCTAATATAAAACGTCAAAATAATGTTAAATATATTATTAACATGATTAACCTCACTGGATTTCTATTAACTCTTAAATGAATATATTTGGTAGCAGTTTTCCTGTAAAAGTATACATTTAGTTACAGGATTGCCAATTACGACTTCAATAATTGCTGGCAATATTTTAAAACCTTGTAGATATTCTGATTTACAAAATTCACGAAAGCTTAGCCGGGTTCGAAACAAACTATTCATAAGTAAAGGTTTGTGATCTGTAGCAAGATAGAGCTTCGATACCGTAAAAACACCCAAGAAGTGACACGCTTAGGATTAGCGCGGCTTAGTCGGATGTTCAATAAGGTCGAAGTTCGCTTGCAGGATTAACTGTATCTGATCTCTTTTCCAAGGGATTAGGAAAAGAGGGAGTCCCAGACATTTTCAGCACTTATCACTTTGTTCGCCCAAACCTGGACGTGCACTAGGCCATCATTATCAAGAGGAAACTTTTGCACTTCTCCTTCCCTTATCTGAGGCCATTATTACTGGTTAATACGGAGCTGCACGGGATATTGGACTTTATGTACCTACACGCTTCACTTTAACAATGTGTTCTGTGCTTCGACTTCAAACCAACTTTCCTTATTTTCAAGTATTCACAGAAAACGGTTACTGCTAGGAGAAAAGTTTTCTAATATGCTGCCCAAAATTAGGGGTTCCAAGTTGTCAAATTGACAAAGGGCACATTTAGCAATGGTTGGACCAGAAAAAACCTACAACATTCCCAATTGCTCCGTTAAAAAAAAAAGGGATAACTTTTTTTAAAAAATAAAAGGAAGAAACTGTAAAAATAGTGGGTAAAACACCCGTAGTCCATCAATAATATTAAAAAATGAAAGGAATGTTACAAAATTTACATATCAGGAGATGAAAACGTCGCTCTCGTCAACAGCTAGCTATAAATCAGCGCAGTTGAAGCAGTGCGAAAAAAACTAGCTGTGTCGGATATCTCTCAAGCAAACACTCGTTATTGCAGAAATTCTCGTAAAACTTAAACCTAACCTAGACGTTAAATCTTAAAAATGTACCACCTAGGTTAGGTTTAAATTAAGAGTTTTATTTCGCATTTTTTTTCTGAAGCCTCGATGAATAGGTTCGGGTAACCTGTTCCTTCCTCTATAGTAACAGTTGGCGACCCTGAAAAATGCTAAATGAACTTAAGTGATGTACAATTGGGGAATAATGGAATACGAAGATGTTATGGCGCATTTTGCACAAATGAGGGAATTTAAATTGGCAGAGAAGAAATAAACATTTGCAAAATATGTAGAAAGTGGAGAAAAAAAGCTTAAAAATTTAAGATGAGTAGTAATAGTTAATAAGGAAAGAATACTGTGAACGTAACGTAAACAGGAAATAACAAAACATTATGGGGAATTAAAGCTTGATATTAGTGCCTGTTCACTTAATAAGTTGAACTTTAAGTTAAATCTCCAAACAATGAAATTGAACTGCTATACAACAAAACTACAGAACGGATGTTTCGACTTTTTTTTTCCGTTGAAACTATAAACTTATGTAAAAGAAGTACAAAAAAGAGTACAGCACTGAAAAGGAGGAATATAAAAGAGAAAGCGTACTCTTAAAATAGTATATCTAGTAACCCTACCAAATATTGAAGAAATATAAAGTTTTTTCACTAGATATTGTTGTACCATAACATTTAATTTTTAAGTAATTACAGTAAATTAAAATATATCGCATGTAACAAAATGTAATTATAGTAATTCCTTTCGTAATATAATGAATATATTTTGGGATCAATGATGCACCACACCGGAGCGAGGTTTTTTCTATGAGCGAGTCCTCACTCGTTTGCCGCGCCTTATAGGGGGTTTAAAAATGCTTGCTTATTTGTTGACCTTGCTGACTGTCGCAGTGGTAACGGAGCTGATCCCGGGTTGCGTTATTCGTTTTTAATTCATAAATTGTATTATGCCTCGTGTGTTTACAATGGCACAGCGTGTCTTAATGTACGTGTTAACTCAGTGGTTAAATAAGAATAGGACAATTTTGTTTAGCATACAGTTGATGCTGTCACTTATAACCTCTTTTTTCAGAGATTTAGCCGATAGGAAGCGTGATAAAATATATTTTCAACAGCACTTTGCCACTGCTCATACTGCGAACAATTCCATGAGAGCAATTTAAATGCGTTTCCATAAGGCAGGGCTATTAGTAGGGTTTTGTAGACCCCTAAGTCCCCCGATTTAACAGCCTGTGATTATTATCTCTGGAGTAAACGAAAAAAAAAATGTCGCGTACAAGACGAACCCGCACACCTTGCAAGAACTCCAAAGATGTAATTGGTCAAGAAATTGTCAGGATTTCTCAAAATGAACTACAGCGAGTACAGGCGTATGATTTCTTAAATAGATACCAAACATGTTTGGTGAATGAAGACGGGCAGTTTCAACATTTTATTTTGTTTTATTGTTTTACCCTCCCGCTAACCACCAAGACCCGGTTGGCCGGCTAATCGACTAACGGGCGTGACGCTCACCCAAAGGCAAAACACTCTGGTGGAAGACAAAATTGATTCCACAGTATAACTGAAGTATTGGTAGTCACTATAGTTTATAACAGAAAAAGAAAGGTAAACTAATATTGTACTATTATGATGAACTACGAACCTGCACCAATAAAAGGCAGGAAGAAAAATTTTAAAAAATGTGACCTGGTACAGGGATTTGTTTATATCTTCTATTGTAACGTAAATACTTTGTTCTAATTTCTCTTCGGAACACCAAGTGTGTAGAAGAATGAATGGTTTTTGTTAAAGATTCTGTTTTCAAAACAGCTGTTGCAGTAACGGCAAGATAAAATTTCAGTATATAGAATAAATCTTGAGAAAAAACTATCCCTGTCTTTTTCATTTGCATAAAATGGTTAAAATTAATGAGGAATACTTCCTAATAAAACCAAAATCGAGTTAGATAATCAGAAAAAGTTTCATTTTATGTATGTGTATGTAAATATAGTTCCGCACACGCTTACCAGCAAAGTAGAAAGTGACTGGAAGTGTCGGATCTAGGATGAAAATTTAACTATAACGCTAATAAACACACTTTTTTGTTAACGCGCAGAACGGAATATCACGGGCTGTGATGTCATCAGTTACGTAATTTACTGTTTAAAAGCATAACCCATAGGTGAGGTTTAAGTGTGAAGAACGTTTAGGGTTTTAATAGTGTTCAACTCCCGTTTTATTACTGAGGTACTACAGGCGTGGATACAGGTGATGCATGAAATGAAATATTAAATTGCGAAAGTTAAAAAAAAGAGGCGTTTCAGGCCTTAGCTTAGGGTACATCCCCGGCATTGGCCATTTATGAGGATTGAGGAAAACCTGGGAAAAAACCTCATCAAGGAGGACAGTCTTGGTGGGGATCAAACCACAGATCTCCCGCTCACGAGTCCGGCCCTTAACGATCTCGGGCACCCATGGCGGTTTGATGTTAGGTGTTAATACAGGAAGTGACAAAGTTCTAATATGCGCCCAACTTTTCTCCGCCATAGTAGCAGTCATACAAACAAGTGGTATAATTTAATCAGTTGTGCAATTTTGTACCACTGCATAGGCATAAAAAATTTTTATAACATTATAGAGCCATTTTGTCCTATAGTTAGCATTTTCCAACATTTATGACATCACGTGTCTCAGCCTACTGTACACTTCGCTGCTGAATATCACTACTGAATTCAGAAATAATAAATGTTCTAAAATGAAATTCCCTAGAAATTGTGGTTCTATGTATGAAACAGTTTTTGAAAACTTTCTTTAAACCTCTGTCGATTCCACCTACTAGGTACCGAAAATGACAATGAAAAATATTATATATGTTCGTTAACCCTCTCAACCAAATTGGGCATATAAACATCAATTAACAAATGATTTGTCGAGTGCATTGACCAGCAAAATTGCATCCAAGGGGGTGCAGGTTTAACCCAAGGCGGGAGAAAACAAAAACGCTGTAGTGGCCGTAATTTATATTTTTTCTCAACGAAACATGGTACATTTCTTTAAAATGAATAGATAAAAGTAATTTACGAAAATTGGGGCAGTTGGGGGCATTAGTAGTGGGGGTATACCTGAGAACCGAGTGGAGGTTGAACCAAAATTTAAAAATCGCTCTAGTGGCGCAATTTAATTTTTTTTAAAGGAAACTCGGTATGTGCCAATGAAATAAAATAAAAAATATTTCTAAAAATCAGTGAGATCGGTCTGTTAAACTTGAAACCCAAATTTAAAAATCGTGCATTAATAATTGTTTTTGCTACGAAACTCCCTATATATCACTTAAATAAAATTATAAAAATTAGTTTCTGAAAACTAAAGAAATTGGACCATGAGGAGTGGGGGTATACTTGAAAATCGAAATTTAAAAACACTGGTCTTTAATTTTATCTATATTGTTTTAAAACAAAAGAACAAATTAATTTAGCATATAAAATGAATTTATATAGAATACAAATGCTTTCTATTTAACAAAGGTATCATGGTGAAGATAGAACATGTGAAATATTAATGTAATACGTGTTTGAAAAGTATATTTGCATGTAACAGCAATCTTTAATAACCTTCGGAAAGCGTTTGCGTTAC
Source organism: Metallyticus violacea (assembly GCA_030762175.1). NCBI lineage: Eukaryota > Metazoa > Arthropoda > Insecta > Mantodea > Metallyticidae > Metallyticus > Metallyticus violacea. The sequence continues at coordinate 32,325,691 of CM060833.1, forward strand.
TTGTTTTTACTACAATAACATTTAAATTACATTTCAAAACGCTGAAAATCGTTAAAACTTTTAATTATATATTGTTGATTTGTATTTTTGCTTCGTACATTGTAACTGTTTCTGAATAATAGCATGTTTTTGTTTTATTGACATAAAGTTATATTTCTAAAAGACACAAAGGCAGGTCAAATATTTCTGTTATTTCTCTATATTTTAGTTAATGTAAAGTTATCAGGGCTTAGTTCATAAACATGGTTACATTTAAAAATAACCACACAGGGAAGCTTTGTCTATTGGTGTTCGTATGTTTAATTTATTTAATAGTATGCCATTGATTTTTGTGGTTTAATCTAAAAACAACAACAACAACAACAATAATAATAATAATAATAATAATAATAATAATAATAATAATAATAATGCGGTTTCTCTTTTGTAATACTTATAGATTGCAAGTATTCTAATTTTGTTGCCTAATACTACACATTAATGTTATAACTTATTTCATTTCATTAATTAATACGGCCATAATTTGGATTTTAAATTCTTTTTTAAAGTTACTCTACTAGGTGAGGAATTCGCTTAGTTAATGTAGCTCCTGCGTAACGGACTTTAGTTTGTTGGAAACCATGGGTTTTTCGTATGAAATGTGAACGTCTACAATCACTAGAAAGGACTTTCCACTTACATTAACATTATACTTTTATGCCATTTTTTAATTAAAATTAAAACAAAATTTTCCTTTTGTGATTGATACTTTGTTATAAAATCGTTCATTTACTAAACTGTTCAGGCATGATAAGAGTAAAAATGCTTCACAATGCAAATATAACGGGGCAAATAGTGCTCCTGCTGGGACAAAATTAAATGTGATTTTAGCAGATAAACTTTCTGTTCCTTGACAGCGTAATGTGGTTAGTGAAAATGGTGACTATTGTTGCTAAAGTCATTACTGGAATAGAACCAGAGCAGCGGCAGGCATACAGCATTATAACTCAGTTTGGCAGGCAAGATATATGGTACAGTTTATTATTGCCTACAAACCATATTAGCAGCCAGCTGTTTAGACACAAGACTTAATTACATTCATCATTCATGCCTTAACAGTTTGCGCGCAATCTGAACTCAATACATTATGTTGAAACCAGCTTTGGAAAAGTGATATGGACGGCTTACAGGCGTATGCAGCAACATGGTTCAAATGCCTCTAATCAGCTCACTGCTGTTTACACGGCTCCAAAACTTTGTCACAGCTCAAAACAATGTTACAAGAAAATTACTGAAATTGCGACCAAGTTTAACTTTTTGCTCTTCATCTGAATAAGTTATTTTATTTAATTAGTATATGGTGAATTCAGAACCGAAATCGAAAATTCCCCATCACATATAGTTTTTCTGGAAAATGGGTTTTAATCTACCATAAAACACTGAAAAATGCATTCTTTGAATATTTCCTATGTATTTGAATTTCAGTTTATTTCTCTTTACATCGACTTACAATTTGAAATATTACAATAAGATCTGTTTCTTCGTCAATTCTATAATACTAACTGACAATATAAAATTAATACATAGCATTATGACTCTATTACAATAGTTTAATTCTGAACATTTCATCCAACTATTATCCTATATTTCCTTATACACACTAACACCCAGGTTATTGGTGTATAATAATCCTGTTTCTAATGCTAACTTACTCCCATTTCCTCCCCTTATTCAATTTATCAATCATCTGATCATTTTTTTTATCATTTCTCCCTTAATTTACATCCATAAATTATTATACTTCTAAGGCCTTTCTAAATTTCTTTCTACATTTCCTTCCATCTTCCTTTTCGTCATTCCAATCATTTCTTTCAAACTTTACCTAAATAGTTCCCTGTCACTTTTATATCCTGGAACGGTTATTTTGGGGGTTCCATAGTTGGTCGAAAATTTGCAGTAGGTTAATATAGTTGTTTCAATGCAGGGGGGGATTGATGGGTTCTCAGGGTAAATTTAGACTGTTTTTAATGACTTGAAAGTCATTAGGGGGGAAGGAGATTGTTCAGTGCATTAATAAGTCCGGCACTGTTTGAACATTTGATTTATTTAACAACTTGGCAGGTTACTTCCTGACGGCTCGTAGCTGACCTCACTACACACTTAGACTGACCTTAGAAATGACTTACACTGCCCTCAACTGAACTTTAGAAATGATCTAGACTGATTACTTTCGGATGACTCAGACTGCCTGATTCCGTATATTTCTTTCGCGTCTCTCGTATGATGTCCCTGTTTCTCTTGAATGAATGTCTGAATCTGAATGTGCGAAAGAATGTCTGAATGTGCGAGAGACTGTATGTAAATTTGTGAATGTCTGACTTCTGCGAGTGTGTGTATGTGAATCCATGAATGCCCCTCTGACTTCTGTACTCCAGTTTTTCTACCACATCGCCACGCCTCTCGCTAAATTAAATTCCCTCATAAAGTATCCTATTTCCGTGTTATATGTTCATCATTGGCTATCCTAAAAATATTTATTTGTAACTAAGTTCTCCTTATTGGTTGACTTTTATCCGATGCCCATTGGTTAGAATTATTCTTTCCCCCTTGATTCACAATATCTTTCCACGAACCTGGATTTTCTAAGAACAAACTGTCATAAATTTCGGCCCTTTCCTTACATTCTGATTTCTATTGATAATCTTTTGCCTTCCTTAGTTTGGAGATTTCCAAATGTTCTCGGAAATAACGCACGTGTCGATGGGCTGTTTTCAACTTTCCTGTAATAAAACATTTTCGTCTCCGTTCTGACATTTTCATATTCTCTTAAATTATTGCTACGTCTGACTTTGTTAAATACTGTCCCGTTACGGCCACATGTTTCTCTTATTGTGAACTCCTAAGTATTCCTTGGGTAGAAGGTTCGTGACCTAACAAAAGATAGTTTACCCTTTCCTCAGCCTTGTCTAAGGAGTGGTCAGTGGACGAGTCGTCAGGTATACATCTGTCTCTTTCTAACATCTTAACTACAAAATGTATACACAACTCTTTTGTAAGTTACTAGTTACAAATTATTTCTATTTCTGATACCTATCTCTAAAATATTTCCTTATACATATATACATTTATATATACACATATATATATATATATATATATATATATATATATATATATTACAATTACCCTTATCAAATCTAATGCCTTTATAAATATAACTCTGCAGCCTTTAGTTATTAAACAAATAAAGGCAGCTTTATTTCCTGCTTCAATCCTTCTCTACTTTTACAGTTAAAATCTTCCTAATGTGCCCATCTATATTTCCCCATTTTTCATTCCAAACCTTTTCTCGCCATAATAACTTTGTTTGCTAATAATATAACAAACAATGAAATTCTCTATAAGAAATCCAACCTCACCAAATATAAAGCGCGTTTTTGACTACTAATGCGGAGGTCCTGGGTTCCAATCTCGGTCAGGTCAAGTTGTTGGGTAACGGGGTTTTTCGGAAATTTTCCCTATCCCGAGAAGGTGGGTGTGACAGCTTTACGGCGCCAAACACTCCGAGCTTATTTGCGCTATCATTAATTCATTTCATTTCATTCATTCCTACAGACTTACACCTACAATATTCACGTCGAATCTACAGATGCCGCGAGAAAAGCAATGCGGTCAAAGCGAGAATAAATAAAACATTAATGAAAAAAATTAACCTGTATAGGAATAATAATTGAAATTATCTAAGTATAAATACTCGCATTTTCCATTAGCTTGCAAATCATGAAAATATACTTAAACCATTTTTATGTTTTATTTGTTGCGCTTTGACTGCATTGGTCTTCTCGCGACCTCTGCAGATTGGACGTGAATAATGTAGCTATGAATGAAATGAAAAATGAAATGAATTAAAGTTGGTGCCTTAAAGCTATTTAACATTCACTTTCTCAGAGCATGGGAAAACTCCGATAAAAACCTAACCTAGACAGTTTAGCCTGACCGGGAATCGGACCTCGCATTAGCATTCGCAAGCGCTACTAGACCACTATAGGAGGTAGATATTCTTTTGTTAAATACATCAGGAACACGCTTGGCTTCTAACATTGTTCCACAATAGCACTGTACTGATGAAAAACTTTACCGCACTCATCATCACGGCAGCAGGTTAGGAAAAGAAGTACAAGTGGGAATGTCGGAAATGACATAGTACACCCCAAAGTTTTGTATGCTATTATTGAAAATCAGTGAAATCAGACAATTATGAGGGGGGAGAGTTTACCTGAAACCCAAAATTGAAAAATTGCTCTTGCAGCATTTATATTTGTTTTATTCGCAACGAAACTGTTTACATCCATTTAAATAAAATAAGAAAAATATTCTCTAAAAATCAAAGAAATTGTGCCGTTAGGAGTAGGGGTATACCTGAAAACCGAAGTTAAATGAGATCTAGCGTTTAATTTTCTCTATATTGTTTCAAAAGGAACTCACCATCTAAACTTTATTTAGAACGATGCGTATGTTTTATATTTAACAAAATCATTGTCGTGAAGATAGCAACTGTGAAATATTAATTTAATATATATGTGTGGAAATTATATCTGTGTGTAAAAGAGCTCTGTAATAACATTCAGAAAACGTTTACTTTCATTACAATAACATTGAAATTAAATTTCAAAGCCAATAAAAATCCATTACACTTTCGATTATTTATTGTTGAATGGGTAAATTTGCTTAGTACATTGAAACTGTTTTTAAATAGTAACATGTTTTTGTTTTATAGAAACATATGAACATCAACTTCTTAAATACAGAATGTGAGTTGAAACTAGAAATCTGTGATCGAAACTTTCTGTTATTTTTCTATATTAGCAGTGAATGTAAAGAAATATCAAGGACTCAGTTCATGAACATGGTTACATTTAAAAATGTTTAAAAATACTTACACAGTATAGCTTTGTCTATCAGTGGTCATATATTTCATTTAATTAATGGTATATCATTAATTTTGTGATTAAATATAATAATAATAATAATAATAATAATAATAATACTTTTAAAAATGTGGTTTCTCTTTGCAATATTTATGTGCTAGAAGAATTCAATTTTGTTCCACTAATACTACACAATAATGTCATAATTTATTTGATTTCATGAATTAATACGGCCTAGTTTGGATTTTATATTATTTTTAAAGCTATTCAAATGGCTAAGGAATTTGCTTCGTTCACGCAATTCCTGGATGACAGACTTTTTAGTTTTCTTTTTTGTATCAATTATTTCACGAATTTGTGGATTAATAATTTTTTTTTCAATTTAGTTTCACTTGCTTTTGGGAACGCTTCTTTCAAATAGTGCAAATCGCAAATGTCTGTGTTTAAGGCCTTCATTAACTCTAACATTACGTTAGGTGGTGGCAACAAAAGTATCTTTTTTAATGAATGATTTATTTGACGCACTTTACTGGTTCAGCTTTAGCTCGATGATGTTGCGCCTTAGCTCACTGTTCCACTCACACAGAAGCAACAAAAGTTAGAAAAAGAACTCTCATTGCTAGAAAGATTGTAATCCTTACAAGATAATACTTGGTTGGGTTGTATACAGCAAGTACGTAACGCATGTTCTGGAAATCCTCACATATAAACATAAATTGGTGATTATCTCCGAAAGCTTGGGTGATATTACAAAATGAATTTAACTTTGGTCATTATAATACACCAGAACGCTACCTTTTACCTGTATATTTCAGTGTTGTACAGTGTTTTCGCCCTTACATATTTCTATAATGCAAATTATCTGCACAAAAATGGTACAATGAGAGCAGTTTAAAAGTCCCGCAACTTAAATGGGCATATCAACTGACCTGCTTCTTTCCAGTCGCTGAGATTACCAACGCGACACTCGTCTGCTCCAGTTAGTTGCAAGCGGGACTTCAACAAAGTCTGGCAGTTGTGTTTTGCAGTCAAGTTATATTTCATTAATACGTAGGTAGTGCAGTAGCGTTGTGCAATGCGTCGTCATACATTCATCTTCAAGGCAACAGCAGGTATAGAAGGCATTTAGTCGCATTTTCCTGGCAGCCCGGTTCCAACACGAAAACATTAAAGTTAGTACACAAGTTTAATGCTGCTACGTTAAAACGCAGAAATGGAGAGAAAGAGGAAATGTCTTCACCACTTTAGTTGATATAGCAAGTATTATGAAACAGGTTCTGTAACTGAACGGGATTTAAAAAAATTGAAGACATTATGTTCTCGCGAACGAAAACTTGATGAGGCTCTTAGTCTTGCATTAAAGCCTTCCTGTTCCCGAGATCTACTACAAACCAAAAATAAAAAGTCAAACAAGTAAAAACAATGGAAATATTGCAATTATATGCACCAAAGTTGTACAAAAGGTTTATCTATAATGAAAGTCATATTTTATTAGCATGGCGTAATTAATTTACCGGATTTGGTTTCGTCATAGTTTTAGTTTTAGTCTTCCCAAAACTTAAAACTTTTCTGACTGGTAAGAGGTTTTCGACAAATGAAGAAATTGGACAATCCTTGAACAAAATACCTTAATTTTGAAAAATAGTTTCATTCCAAAATTTTTATTACAGATTATTCTTACCAGACACGGACCATAAGTTTCTGGCTTGACCCATATTAGGTAGATGATACAATAAAAATACAAGTATCAATTTTCAACGTAATGCCTTTACTGCAATGCGGCTCTCACATTTTTGAAATAACATTCTAAAGGATAGTCTGCAAAATGCTGGAAATCCTTCAACTCATTATCGTTCCTAAATCGAGGGTTAAATTTCAGTTTTGAAAACAGGTATGGAAACTGTTAGACTCGGCATCCACGTCTCTTCCTTGATGATACTGTGCAATTGATGCAGTAGCTCAGTCATCGTCGTGTTCCTATCTTTGAAGTCTTATCATCAGCATGTCTCTTCAGTCCCAAAAAATTACCGTCCTGGTACTCTTTCTGGACGTGTGACTTTGGTCTTTCTAGGTGTGCTTTACATTTCTTCCACCACTCTATTGGTTCTGTTTTTGAAAGAGCGGCATAGCTGAAGAACATAATTTCATTCTGTGGCTGCCCTCTCGTTAACACTGCAAAGGTTCAAAAACTTCTGATAACATTCCACGCAAACTTCCATTTGAATTTTTGCAAGAATTTGGGTCGCCCATCTTGCAATGATCTTATGCACATGCTAATTTTGATAAATAACGAAAAGCACAATCGTTTTAGAAAGCCCCAACCTTGTAACTATGCCTATCAATCTCGCATTTCTTCTCGACAAGAGGGATGTGTGTTTGCTTGAGTCAAGTATCCGCTCCTGCCCTTACGTAGTTCATTTTCAAGGTTCTCTTTTTCCAAACAAAATTATTTTGATCACTTGTTCTCAGTGGAATATGAAGAAATATATACATTCCATCATTGCGTTGTTTAATATCACTGAGTGAGTGTCTATTTTTAATAAAAGTTTAATCACTGCTGTGTATTCAATTTTGAAAGTCGATAGCCCTGTACATCGCAACAGTGAATCATAAGTTCAGACCGGAAATGAATGGAGCACTGTTAAAGCAAGAAGAAGACAAAATTAGTGGTACAAAATTATACCAAAATTTATTAAGGAGCAAGTACTTAAATGTGTGCCTAACAATGTTTATGTTAATTGCAAAACCACCGACTACATTGTGAATGTAAATGTTAAAGAACACTGACACTTTATTCGTGAGTTTTATGAAGGATGACAGTAATCAAAGTGTCAGCCCAAGTTCAATGGACGCGCCAGTTTCCTTACACTGCATTTTTATTAAAACGTTTTTATTTTTAGATAAGAGTCGTACAACTGTGGAGTCAGCAAGAACAGTCACGTGTAGGTACCGTTACTTAAGTGGGCTAAATCAATTGAGAGCAGCTGGGTACAAAGTATATTTTTGGATGAGACGTGATCGATACACACAATGGGCTGAGATGACGGAGTTTCCAGCTGCACTCTTAAAGCACCTGTGTCTCGTGGCAAGCAAATAATGAACGTTCTCCACGCAGGAAGCGCTGCAACGATTTTATTTTTCTTTCAAACTAAAGACAGATTTGCCATGATGAAATAAACAGAATTATTCTTGGAAAAACCAGATCCAAAGCATTCTTTCCCCAAATGAACGATGTACTGCTGATTAATCCATTTACCATTCACCATGCATTGTGTAATGGATGGTAAACGGAACATGTCCCCTAAATGATAAAATACACACATCAAAACTGTCTAAGGAACACAGTCTTATTCTTAAATTTTCCAATAATTATTAGTGGAAGGAAAATTCAATCCATTTAAACGAAAATATTATAATTATCAAAATTTTAAGTTGCAAAATACACAATGATGGAATTATTATGCCCCACAAGCAACACAAAAATAGCTTGCTATTTATTGTGCTTTCTTAACCCGTGAATCAACCAATTTACTTTCTGTGGAGCATTGCCGGCTCGTGACATAAAACAAAGTCAACCTTACCTTCACCTAAGCAGTTTATTTTGAACATAATATTGCATATCTTGAGTATAGAACTATACTGAGCTACATATTGAGGCAAGTTTCACAATAGCTTGCCTTATTCGTTCGTTTTTTGTTTCCCAGAGCTGACACTAGGGGGACGCGGATTGCATGTAGAGATCCACCGGAATCAAAACACGAGTTATTTTCATTATATAGCAATATCAAATAGCACAATTGCATAACAGTACATAACCATTGATGGCGTGATTGCGATGTAAACCTTTATAAAAACACACAAGCACTAGTTTATTTTGCGGAATTGTGGGTAACAATTTAGCGCTTACCCACAGCTGGGTGAAAATTTATCGATGTTTTAATTATTATTATTATTATTATTATTATTATTATTATTATTATTATTACGGATACTGTAACCATTCCAAATAATTCCATTCGCGTCTCTTTTGAATATCTCCTTACATTTACATAAAACTGTGATTTGACGCCAGCAGTTTTACTCCTACAAACCCTAACCCTCATGCCTTCTGGGAAAGGGAAGAAAAAACAAACACAAATGAATAAGGTGACCTCCTCTCAAACATTAAGCATAATTATAATCACTCACTGTTTCAGATACTTATTACATAACAGAAGGCTAATAAAGTAAAAACGATTATATTTCAACATAAAATACAACATATCATAGGTTTATAGAAAAATTAACGTTTAAAAAAGTATGTTGACGTACTTACATAAGATTCACTGTTTGTGTATCATTTATGCAAATGCACCGGAATGAAGCCATAGAAAACCGAAGCTATAAATAGTAATACCAAAAATATCTCTTCAACATAATCGAGGCTAAACGCAATATCAATTAAAGTAATAAGTTAACAACCTAAAAAGAGGCTTTTGAAGCTACACACTATAAAATAAGTAGCGAAGTTCACTATTCCAGTAAAAGTAAAATAAACTGTTGTAGCTAAACGAAGTCTGACATTTTTATATTTAGCAAGCTGGTAATCCTCGCTGGCTCGCGCATCCTCCTGAGTTGTTAAGGAATCGCTTCAATGGCAGTCAATGAACGACACACATTTCTCCCCGCTCTAGATGCCGCCTACTGTCGATTCTCATTTTAGGCTGTACTTACTATCTCGGAGCAAAGCAAGAGTCTACCGTTGCCACAGCAATATTAAAAACAACTTAAATGCCTTATTTTAGACGGGTAAACGTTTAAATTAGCAGTTATTTTGCCTCCCATTCATGTATATATAATATTGAAAATATAAGATGCAGCTAACTACATGACCAGGGACAGTAAATTCGGTTTTAGCGGATTCCGAAGGAATGAACTGCGGTTGTACCCATGAAAAGATTATTGAACGTTCTGAAATCTTGATCGATTCTACCTACTAGGCACAGAAAATGACAATGAACAATATATGTTAGCTCTCAAGCGGTTGCAATTTATATTATTTCTCAACGAAACTTGGCATGTAACCATCAATTAACAAACGAAGCGTCTAGTTCATTAACCAGCAAAATTGGGACATGAAGAGTGGGGGGGGGGCCCTTAACCTAAAACGAAAATTTAAAAATTGATGAATAGGTAAACGTTTAAGGCTTTTCAAAACTCTGTATAAACTATTGAAACAAATTAATAAATATAGTTTCCAAAAATAAGCGAAATTGGGCTATTAGGAAGAGGAATTTGCCCGAAACTCAAAATTTAAAATGACTTTAGTGGCAGCAATATTTGTTTTTTCGCAACGAAACTAGGTTTATACAATTTAAACAAAATATGAAAAGATGGATCCTGAATATCATAGAAACCGGGTACTTAGGAGTGGGAGTTTATCAGAAACCCAAACCTTAAAAGGGGTTCTAGCGTTTTTTCTCTTAATTGTTTCAAAATAAAAGCCAAATTAACTTAGCATTTACATTCATAACGATGCATACGTTTTATATTTAACAAAAGCATTGTCGTGAATATAGCAACTGAGAAATATTAATTTAGTGTGTTTGAGAATTGTATTTGTATGTAATAACATTCAGAAAACATTTGCATTAGATGCTTTTACTACAATAACAGTTAAATTAAGTGTCAAAGTCACTGAAAATCGAGGGAACTTTCGATTGTATATTGTAATTGTTTTTAAAAGTAGCATATAAACTTCTTCTTAAATACATAAGGTTTCTTTCTGTTACTTTTCTCTATATTAGTGAATGTAAAGATGATACCAAGGGCTCAGTTCATAAACATGGCTACATGTAAAAATGTTTAAAAGTACCCACACAATACAGCTTATCTGTCATATATTTAATTTTATTAATATTATATCATTAATTTGTGTACTTTAATCTTAATAATAAGAAGAATAAGTATAATTCTAAAACTATGATTTCTCTTTTGTAATACTTATTAATTGCAAAAATTCTAATTTTATTCACCTTACTTTTGAAAATTAGAATGATTTACCATATACATTTATTTTCAAGTGATTATGAAAGGAAAACTAGTTAAGTAGTGTATTGTAGTTCAGGTTTTCTTTTATTAGTTAGCTCTGGAGTTTGTCAGCTTAATTAACACACAGTAATGCCAAAACTTATTTCATTAATGAGGCCATACTTTGGAGTTTAGATTCTTTTTTAAATTTATTCAACTTGTTGAGGAATTCGCTTACTTTACGCAGATTCTGTGTGATGGGATATTTTTAAATCAATTTATTATAAATAGATACTTTAATAAGACTGGTAAGCGAAAGCTCTGTACTCTGATTTGTTTTCAAATGCAAAATTTCTAAGCCCAGATCCTGTGGCGACTGTTCTAAGTGATAACAAGGTGTGGTCTATCACAGCCTGCAACTAGAAATAACACAACAGTGGCTTCTATACGGTGAATGGAGTGTACAGGAACATTTCGCTAATGTGTGCAAGTATGTCAGAATGAAAAGAGCCCGCTACTTATGCTGTTAATTTTACAAGGACCCGATAAGTCACGTAGGGCTTCGCTTGAGGCGAGGAACTGGTAAGCGCAAAAAGCGTCTAACAGCCCCGAGAACATTCCCCAGACCCCAGTTATATATCACAATGAGGGGAAGATTAGCTTACTCTCTTGTTAACATGGAAATGGTCTTAACAATCCTCAATTCTCAGAAACGTTTCAGGATTTATAAATTAAGCAAAACTCCCTCAGAAGACTTGAGGCAATGTTTCCTTAATGCGCATTTCTCTGGGATATAATTGCTTTCAGTGTAACGCCTGTGTGTTGCTTAAAAGTCCAGGTAATGTAGCATTTAATGCAGAATATTTAGAATTTATAAACTTTAGGCCTTTCACAAGGTAAGTGTTAAGAAATTATGTCCAGATTCTTTCTTCATACTTAACCTTTGTCCAAAAGAATATTCGCATTTTCTCAACAGCCTTATTCGCTCTAGAAACGAAGGTGAAGAACCAGGTTGGCACATAGATTGAAAAAGAAACAAAACAGAGCATATAAAATATTTTGGACATTGCATAATGTTTTATCTATTTGGGTGCTCACTTCAGAACTTGCATTAGGCAACTGCAGTGGCTATTTCATGAATCTGAAGGTTTATTGATATGCATCGGAATACTATTGCAGTTTATGGGCTTCCAGATTAGCGAAGTATTTAAACAATGGGAGTAATATTGGAGATGATCAGCGGCGATTCATTTGTAATCACAGATTCGTGCCAGCAAATAAAATGGTATCCTGCAAACAGAGGACTGATACAGGAAAAGGCTGAGAAATTTGCCATAGTCTTCCCAAATCCACAGTAGTTGAACTTGTGAAACAGTTCCTCTGATCCGCCCCATATTTATGTAAGCCCAATCATCATATTTTGGCGTTGTAATGAATAACATAAATATTATGCGAGCCATAAGCTTTAACTTCAATGTAAAAATTGTACATCATTGGTGATTTGTTACGGAAGCTAGGAAAATCAACAAAAGGGTCATAAAACTGATATTCAGAGGAAATAACCCCAGGGTCCCGTGTGAAGCTACTTTCTTTAGTAAAAGGCATGCTGTTGCAAGGTTAATAAATTGAAGGACTTTTGAATTTGTTAAGGTCTCTGAATCCGACAAATATACTGTTAGCCCTTTAAAACAACCAATGCCAAGTTTTAAACTTTCAAATTTAGCGAATGGCATGCGGAGCAAGTGAACTTGAACCAGCCAATGGAGAATGTATGTTTGAACTCAATTAACAAATCACTAATAGAGTTAAAAAAAACAGCAAAATTGGACCATTAGGAGGAGGTTAACCTATGGAATGAATAAGTGTGTGTGTGTGTGTGTGTGAACGCTCTAAGGGCCGCAATTTATTTTTCTCAAAGAAACTAGTCATATAATTATTAGTTAACAAACGATTCATAGAATAGGTTAACCAGTAAAATTTAACTATTTGGAGTGAGGATTAGCCTAAAGCAAATATTTAAAATTGCTCTTACGGCCGCAAATTTTTGTCTTTTTCAATGAAACTCTGTAAAAGTCATTATAATAATATAATATAAATAGTTTCCGAAAATTAGCGAAATCAGCCTATTAGGAGTAGAAGTTTACATGAAATCTAAAATTTAAAAATCGCTCTAGCACCAATTTCTTTGTTCTAATGCTCTGTAATTCCCTTCACAAACTCGACTTGCTGAGAAAATTCGCTTAGTTTACGCAGCTCCTACATGAAGGACTTTTATTCTACTTATGTACCTACATTATGTATACTTTCTTTTAGCTGATAGTTGTTTTGATCTGCCGAATTTACTGTCAGTTAACATGAGTAAAATATTTATGTAACGAAATTCAGTGTCACAAAAGGGGACTATTTTCAAGGAAACATATATAAGAAGTTGTCCGTTTCCAGATATTGACGGTTGTTAAATCAGCTACTGCTTTTACTCAACCCTTACAGCGAATGTGGGTTACCTATTCTGAGACACGTATAAATATATCTTTTATCTAAACCTATCGAATTTAAAAATATTGAAATTGCCTTTCATTTGCTTAATATTTTGTAGGTTAACTAATATCATTAATAAAATAAGAACAATTGTGAAACTTGCAGCCATTTGATTGGAAAATTTACTTTTATAGAAACAATTTTACATTTTCAAAATGTCTTTTGTGATTATTTTTTTTTTCATATTACAATTTGAAAGTTTATTACTATAATAATAAAAACATTTTTTAAAATATTTATTTCATACAATTAAAATATGTTTATACGTAGCCTTGTTTTAAAAGCTTATGTTTTCATATTTGAAATAAATTAGATATTTCCCTCTTGCATACTTAAAGACATTTTATAAAGTCAATAACATCCAACCGCCCAAGAGTAATTTTGAATGTTGAAAGCTGTAGTACTGAGCGAAAGCTAATTTTATGTGAAGACGGTAATATATCTATTAAAACTTACTAGCATTATAGATATCCCTTGCTTCTTATTCCTCACAAACTTTCCTTCTCTTTTCTTTTTCTATCGTGTTCCACACTTTATATGCTTTTACACATTTTTCTCTCATAAATTTTCATTTTTATTTTTTGAAGGCAAGCACACGCATAGTATTTGCCACTGCCATATTCACTTTTGGCCTTGACACAAAGGTCTGTTTTGGATACTTGTGTCAACGAGAGAGCGCATGCTGACATTTGGATTTGCGCATCTTTTCAATAGTTTTAAAGAACAATTCAATAGTTAATGTTTTTTGGCTAAAAGAGAAATGTGTACCCCTCTGTAATCTAAGCGAAGAGTTGTCGAAGAGTGTGGGTAACTCTATTTCTTCCTAATTCAATGAAACTTTTTATGTGGGGGAATGAATACGACAGTTCTTTTCGAGTTTGCACTAGAACCGTCCGCCTTATTCGAAATGTTTACAATTCCGTGTAGTAAACACTGTTATGAGAATATGACCTGAGCCTTCGCGATGTATTGGTAGGAATAGAGCGAAAACTTTTCCACACCTCAGTCTTGCTTAAAGGCTGTCCATATGTACCTGTGTCCTCATCTATGAGGACACCTCCGAGATGATGGGGTGAGTGAGGAAGACATCGGGTGATGAGGACTCAGGAGCAGTGAGGCACTGAAATAGACGGGGTTCCTAACATTGTTTCCTGATAGATGCCCTAACGCCGGCGAAGTTCCCTCTAAGGAATTTCTTAGAAGGGAATATCAGACGTCTGTGTTGAAACCTTTCCAAAGCGCAAGCCAGTGCCACAACGCACAAAGCACCAACCTACCTCGCCTAGAACATACCATAGCCAACGGAATGAAATTAAATTAATTTGGATAACAGAACATTCGTGATTGGAACAATCCATAGCAGTATTTACCTATGAAAAACAAACAATGGACTTGAACCCCGGACCTCCTGAACGCCAGCCTAAAGCGTTACCACTTGAATTTACCGCACGCGATATCACGATGCATACTTATATATGTTCTATGTTTACTTATTTATTTATTCATTTAATTTGGTTGGCTGACGATTGCAATAATTAATATAATAGTTAGAATATGCTGAATATTTTCTTTCAATCAAAGAACAAAGTTGATATTTTTATCAATTTATTAATTTAGTAAGATATGGAAAACAAGGCAGTGATCCAATTACTGTGTATTACAACTCTGCCTCAATGAGATGAAATAAAAATATTAATGGAGGCTTGAGCTGCGCCACAGACATGGCTATCATATTCACGTTCCAATTTAACTACTGCTCCGGCAACTGCTATATAGGAACTGAGAACAAAGCGGACGCGGGTTAGAGAGAAACGTCGTAATAAGTCATTAATTACAAAATGTTACGTGAGAACGAATTTCTTCAAAGGCAATGTTTATGTGAAGCAAAGTAAACATTCTTTGGCATGTTTTCGTTTCTTTTGATCACGGGAGTGTGCAACTGCAGTAATGAGAGAACCGCGCGGTATGTTAACAATTTTTACAAATGTTCATGATGCCAGTTTCAAATGCGGTCGGAGCTATTTTTTTTTTAGCTACTGAGCAGGTAAATCCCACATCTAAAAACACGTGTGAAATGCAAACTACACAATATAATAATGTAAATGTAAGCCATTGATAAAGCTATTTAACCGCTTAAATGAACTGTACAACAATTACTTTTAACTATGTAAAACAATTTATGAAATTATGAAATATGAAATTATTGTGTATTTGTTTCCGAGTATTTTGTGATTAAACAGATCATTTGCAGCAATTTTTGTGTATCATTCCTTGAAATTCAAATTATGTCATTATCTTAATAAAGTGATAGTTATTTTAGACCTAGTCCGCAGCTGTGCGGAGCCCACATCAGTTGCCTATTTTTAGACCTCCGGTTTTAGGCTGCTAAGATAGGCTCTTAAAAATAATGCACTTAAAAATAATGTTAGACAATCCAGTTTAATGCATCTAAAATGTTTTTGTATAATCGAAATTGAGTAACTATAAAAATTCAGAATACAACAGAGTCAAGAATTACTATTGTGTGAAACTTTAATTCCTATACTTGTTCTCTTTACGCCCATTTTTTTTTAATTTCACAACTTTAAAGATGTTTATTTCATGCTTATTAACTTTTAACTATATTCATCTTATATGGTCAGTTGACGCTGTAAATGTCTTAAATACATTTCATTTGTCGTCTGCGAATATTAGTTTCTCTATTTTCTGCAATATGACCCATAACCTTAAGTTAACACAATTCGCATGTATATATTCCATTCCCTACCCCCCCCCCAGGGTGGTTCTATGCATTACTATAATTTGACTAAAAACAATTTTAGGCAATTTTACTACCGTGCTATCAGTTTTGTTTTCTCCCAGAGTGTTTTGCCCTTGGAGAGATAAAACTGCCATCTTCATTCCACATTTTTGGCATATCTTTAGGAAATTATTCAACACTCGCAATGATTCATTTTGAAAAATCCTGACAATTTCCTCACGAATATTATCTTTGAGTTCTTATATGGATTGAGGGTTCATCTTGCACATGGCATTTTTTAATTTACCCCAGAGACAATAATCGCAGGCTGTTAAAATGGGGGACCGTGGAAGCCATAAGTAGCTCTGTCTTATAGAAAAACATTATGAATTGAGCTCATGGAATTATTCGTAATGTGAGCAATCCTGTTGAAACATTCTTGATCACGCTCCCTGTCGGTAATTCTTTGGAAAAAGGGGTTAGTATGGTTTTCAAATAACAGAATCAACTGTATGGTAAAAATAGTCCTATGACTCTTTCACCACTGAGTTAACATAATATGAATCTTACATAAAGTTACGCCGTGACTTTTTTTTTTTAAATGGTGTTTAAAGATCGCTTTTACTACTGAGGCACAACAGGCGGTGAACACTGATGATACATGAGATGAAATGAAATATTGCGAAAGGGGCTTTTTTTTTAAAGGAAGGAAACACTCCAGGCCTAAGTTTAGGGTACCTCCCTGGCATTTGCCATTTATGAGAACTGAGGAAAACCTGGAAAAAAAAAAAAAAAAGCCTCAGCCAGGGAGGACGGTCCTGGCGGGATTCGAAACCCACACTTCCACCTCACGAGCACCGGGCATAATACAATTTATGTATGCTGTCAATTAAGAAACGAACAATACAACGCATACCCCGGGAACAGTTGTGTACGACTGCGACAGTCAACGAGATCAACATGCAAGCAGGCTTGATACCCTCCACGGCGGGGCAAACGAGTGACGGCTCGCTCATAGGTAAGACCTGGCACCACAGCGGAAACCATCATGGATCTCACTCCAATACATTATGAAGAAAACCCGTTTGTTACACAAATGCCAAAAATGATTTATTTCATAATACAGTTAACGAATCAAGGAAGTTTTCGAAAATTGTTTTTCAGCTTTGCTTCTGTCCATACTGCTACGTACAGGAAATGAGCACCAAACATATGAAAGAAGAGAACCGAAATTTAATATAAAAATATATTGAATATTATGGTTGAAGTGTTCAAAACGGCGGTTATTAAAACGTTAACCAGTTGTATGTCAGTTGTTTGTGCGCATTTGTGAATGGTTCGTCTTTCATTATTCATTTGAATTCGCCTGTAGCCTCTGCACATCGAGTCCCTTCTGTGCGGGAGGAAATTTTCAAAATAAATTAATTAAATTATATTAATTTTAAAAATAACTTGTTTTAGGCAGTTAGGAGCAATGAAATAGGCGTTAGCCACCCTTTTTGGATACTTTAGGCATTGATTTTTCTGTTTTTTTTTTGTAAAGATCTACAATTATTTCCCACATCCCTATAAAGGAACTAAATAGGCATTTGTGTTAAAATTCGAGGTTTACCTATCATAGTAGCCTGTAAAGTGTCAGCAATTTTCTATACAATTATGTATAAACTGAAAAATATGACCCAAACATTTAAACGAATAAAAAAACACTTTATTATGTTGTTTACAATTATATACCTTTAGAATGTAATGAAATGCAGGTAGTTTTAAAAGCACACCATTTTGTATTGAGAGATTAATGATGAAGTAAGAAATGTTGTCTCAAAATTTCCTATTTAAGTATAATTACTTCTGGCAATTACTATAATAATAATAATAATAATAATAATAATAATATCCTTTTTGATGTAATCAAGGGTATTATATTACAATTAAAAGGAGGACCCCAATATTATATGTATTAGTGTATGTATGTAGATATGTCTTTTTGATTAGTAAACGATATTCAAGTTATCTTTCAGTAACACCATGTCTTTGTTATGTGCTTGTAAAAGGGAAAGGAAATGCTATCTTTGTCGGAAGCCATTAGCGTACCAGAGAAAAATGTCTTTCGGTTAAGCTTTATAAAAAGCTTGCAAAACCCTCACGGACGGTCCAGCCGACACCTGTTTGGCGCTGGGGGTAATAACACTGTAAAAAGCTAGAAATATATATAGCTTCACTGGCCGTCAAAAAGGAAATGCCGCTTACAGAAACGCGCGTTTTCACAGAAAACCAAGATTTAGTTATTTTCAAAGGAAGCCGTGTGCCGGGCTAGGAACGTGATATATCTTGAGGATCCAGTGAAAGGGTAGAGGTACTTTTTCCTCACCGTGGGAATAGAAAATGTGTATTTTCTGGTAATAATCCAGAGTCTTCAACCAATCCACATGTTTAAAAAGCCGACGTAAAGAAGCAAACTTGTAATAGATCATGCTCTAATTTGAGCCAGTAATGTTCTACAAGGAACTAAATTCAATTTATTTAAAGGAATTAAATTCCGCGAGGGAGGAGCGAGATCGCATGAGGGTTAATATCAACTATGAGAGTTTAAGTTCTGAGGCAGTCGCGACACGAAGTTTGGAGGTACTCGCGGCAGTAGTAACTGTAGCAGCAAGAGTAACAATTAATCATTCTTCAGTTTAAGTTTGGAGGTATTCGCGACAGGAAGTTCTGAAGCAGTCGCGACGGGAAGCAGTCCAAACAGTGTCATAACAGAGCAGTTAAAACCGTCGGGAAGAGTTAAAGTAGATCGTTCGTTCAGTGAGAGTCAGTCAGGCAGTGCAACGTAATAGCAATAATAATCACCATGTATTCAAGGGAATAAATACGCAAGTGAATACCGCGAACTATAATCCGCCGATGCACAGTATGTCCTAGAACCTTCCAAATTGTAAAATAAATTAAATGTTCAACCAGTGCCGAACTAAATTATTTGTGAACAATCTCCTTCCCCACTAATGACTTTAAGTCATTGAAAACAGTCCAAAATTACCCTGCGATTTCTATCCTTTGCATTGGAACCAGAGAGTTAGGAAGTATCGAACTCATGACTCCAAGAGCCGAGGCAAGACAAGGAAAACATCAAATCGTCCAATTAAATAAATAATAAATCACCAACATCCTAAAATAACCCACACAATAGTTCCCGTCCCAAAAGTGTAGACCAACGGGTGATAATAAATACGTTCCAAAAATTGGCGACCAACTTTGGGGCTTTCGTGGACAGGGAAGTATGGATTCGGCATTCCCGAACGAGGAAGAAGAGAACTTCAACTTCGCAGACCAAAAGGAGAACCCGAGAGCATAGGGAACTTTGACATCCGGATACGAGCGAGCGGCCGAGACAACATGGAGAACTATGGCGGTCAGCCCAAGCAGATGATCAGCCGACAGCACGGAGAGACCGACCGTAAACACCAGGTTTACGAGGAGGAGCAATCATCGGCAGGACTGGTAACTGGACATCACTACAAGAACTTCTAACCAGACCCCACTACAAGAACATCATGTGGCCGACAACCGAAAAAGCAGAAAATAAGGTAGAGAAAAAACTGAACTGCACAATTAGTTTATTAGTTTATATAAGAAAGTTGCATTAATCGTTTCATGTAAATTAAAGTGGTAGGCAAAAATGGCTGAAAACAGAGTAGAAAATAAATTATTAGTTGAGTTGCCCGCAGTCCTAGAGCAGGGAACTAATCTGGAGAACGTAGGCCAAAGGAATGAAAATAATATTAATGCATGCAAAGTCTCTGAAGAGTCAGGTATTATAGGTACGGATGATAGATTAATGTCTATGATGAGAGAACTGAGGGATGGCTTCGAATGTTCTTTAAGAGAGAACGCAGAGCAGACGAAGCAAGAATTAAGGAATGGCTTCGAACGTTCCTTAAAAGAGAACGCGGAGCAGATGAAACTAAAACTATGTAATAGATTTGACAAGCTAGAAAAGACGCAAGAGAGGAACAATCAGTCACTAAAAGAACAGACTGATAGATTTGATAAGCTAGAAAAGAACACTGAAAATGAGATAAAGCAGCCTCAGATAGAAACCCTTAGCGAAGTTAATAATAATTTAACTCAAGATATAGAAATTGAGCAGGCCCTGGCATCCTTGAACAGAACCAGGAATTAAACGTAGAACCTAATATAGGAAGGGAACTAGAAGAAAATTCAGGGGAACTTAGATTTGATAGGCAGCAAATAGAGACCAAGAAAGATGATAGCGAGAACCTAGAGGAAATAAATGACAATAGTCGATTAGAACCAGAGGGGAAAACGATAAATGAGGAAACAGGCATAGAAATAGAAGGAGAACAAAATAAAATACTCTAGATAAGTATAAGTCAGGAGCAGGCAAAGTGTCAAGAGAAAGTAGGAAAAAAGAAAAAAGAAAATAAAAAGTAAAGAAAAAGGTTTCTCTGTTAAGTAAGTGCATTATAGGATCTGAACATTTTTGTGAACTTATCTGCATGTATGGTGTACAGTTTCATCTCTTACCTCATTTCGCTTACTTTGTACAATTTCCACGTATGTATTACTTCTACAACGTCAAATATTGTATTTTTTTTAAGTAAATCGCTTCTGCATTCTCTTCTCTTCTCTACCAAATATCATTGACACACGCTCATTACAGTCCACAATAGGCCACTGTGAGCAGCGTTACTTTAATTATAACCACCTTGTATGTTATATATTACTTGTGCTTCTATTGTGTGTACATTATTCTTTGTTGCTATGGCACTACAGAAATATCCTCTTACATATACAATACAATGTGAAAAGGGCTTCTTGCACAAGTGGTAAGGCGATTAGCAAGGAAATATCCGAACAATTGTACTCCAGGTAGAGAATCTGTTCGTCAACTTGTTAAACATTACGAGAGACAGGATCACACATCAACAAGAAACGAATCCTGAACGAATCTTTCTTTGCGAAAGAAAAGTTACACGAAGAGGAGTATCAATACTGTCGTCTTTTCAGCAGTCAGTTGTTCATTGTCCACTGATGATGCCAACCGCTGAAGTTGGCGAAAACTATGGTAACATATTAAACCATGGACTGCGACAAAACAGCTTGGAAGATTATAACTATTTTAAAGTCATGCGATGCCTGCAATGTATCGCTGCTGTGGGGCATCTTTTCAAATTTTCTTATAACACAGGCTAGTGCTTATCATTTTACGCTTTTATTAAAAATATAAATACTAAAATAAAAATACGAACTTTATGCGTGGCGAGGCTATCTCCCTTATTTTCGATTACGGCAGCTGCACTCCTCCAG
Organism: Metallyticus violacea; assembly: GCA_030762175.1. Classification (NCBI taxonomy): domain Eukaryota; kingdom Metazoa; phylum Arthropoda; class Insecta; order Mantodea; family Metallyticidae; genus Metallyticus; species Metallyticus violacea. The sequence goes on from CM060833.1 coordinate 32,347,207, forward strand.
TAATGAGCAGCTCTCAGGCGGCCCGTAACTCAAATAATCTCACTGTATAATTAAATTTAGTAAACAATATCAGATATCACTTTCGTTAATTGACTACTCAAGTACATACTTTGTGCTCTTTGGCTAAATCAACCAGGATAATCTTAAAGCGATTTTACAACTAAAATTTGAGATTTGATTAATGATTAATTTTACTAAATAGAAAAATATGATATTTCTTGGCCAGATTTATTCCAAAACTGCCCTTCTCTTTCTTAGAAGAGTGAAAAAGCGTCAGCTATCTGCAAACTGGAACAGTGCCCTTCAAAGGGATTCGAACTTGTACTCATTTAATCTGCACTGCACTACACATAATTCCTTAGCACGAACTGCAAAAAACTGTAGACACCAAATTTGATGAAAAGCCACGTTATTTCTTATAGAAGAAGATGCACCTCTTGGGTACTGTATTTTTCATTCTTCACTGAAGTACCCGAGGGTGGGAGCTAAATTGTGTCCGACCCAGACAATGCGTCTGCCTCAGAGCTTTGCGAAAATGAAATTTTTCTTTAGCTGACAAGGACTTTGTGATGGGGAAAAAACAACCAACTCGAATCTCGATAAAAGTAACTAAAATATAAAATAAAAAGCTGTTCTAAAGCCAACAACAAATGCTTCTTGAGAACAAGTAACGCCACTCATACGACTGATAATTCATTTGTTTGTCAGAGGGCAGACTTTTTGCTCATGCGCATACCATAATTTATAAAAAGCGTGTTTACCTGTAGTAATGATGCTTAGGTAATTTGGGCGCAAGGTACTTTTCTCTACATACATTCAGTTTAGCGGAAAGAGGCAATTAGGGAGTGGTTACAGTTTAACTAAACCTTCAATCAGTTCACAGTTTCAAATGGCCATAACTTTAGCAATTTTTTAGATTCTGCAAAAATAAAACACTAATTTGTTTGTAAAGCAATACAAATTTATTGTGACAATAATAAACATAAAAGTATAAAATAATAAATAAGAAAAGTTAAATATGATTACCACCGTGCTGTTAAGGAAGAAATATCCATCTTCTTTACTATGAACGGCATTACAAATGCATTCTTAGGAATTTTTTCAATGACATCCAATCGTTCAGTTCTTTACGAATAATAAGTCTATTAAAATGACTCTTTCTTTACGATAACCCATGATCAGTAAGTAGTTAGCCGGATTCATATCTGTGACTTAGGAGACCAACTGTTCGGAAAATGCCTACTAAATACATCATCACCAAATATGTTGCTTAATGTTTTTATGCAACCCTAGCATTAAAACACGTTTCTTGTTATGCTATAAATTGTGCACAATTAGCCTAATTCTGACACTGGTGTCAGAAAATTACCTAGCAACCAGTATTCCATGAAGCCATCACCGCCTTCACAACATGATTTCCAACAACGTACTTGTAAGAAAAAGCTAAAATCCTCCTCCTAACTTATAAGTACCCACAGGTCTTTTGCGGGCAATCCACGTGTTCTGTATTTACATTCAGAGCTTAAAAGATGATATATACGTACGCCTTTAAGGGCTCAATGGTTGCGATGCATTTGCGACCACGTATTTCACTCTACTCACTTTTGAAACAAGAAGGCGCCCCCTTATTATATGCTGCCACATTGAAAACAACATAAGACTTAATAATTCCATTATCAGATAATTAAAGTACTTGAGTTTACTTTTCTTGGTTACAAGCAACAACAAGATGCTTTTTTCAAGGTGTCAACTGTCATAGTCAGCCGCTTGTCAGAGAGAACCTTTTTCATCGTGGAAAAAGAACGTTTTGCTTATCTGAAATGATTGGAGCATATTTAAAACAAACTATTTCGGAAGAACTCACACCAGTTACAACTGGGTATTCACCTTTCAGGACATCGTGTTCACCAATACAAAGTAAAGTAGTTTTGAATAGTCCTGGCAAATGAGCAAAATATGCGCAGTGGCTTCTGGTCGAGTTCATTTTCTGTTTATACGTTTATAGGGGGAATCAGGTTAGTATGTCTCTTACTTCCATACTGAACACTTTGTAGGGACGGCTTATTACATAGATGTGCCGCGCTGATACTTCTCGCTTGCAATTGTTTGTTACATTTATGCAGCTGAGGAGTTATGCCCACCACAAATTTCCTAGAATTGTCTCGCGCAAATCGATACAAGGTAATTCTCCAAAATTATACAAAACTACAGTACTTCCCTCATCCTTTCTATTTCCTGGTATCCGTATGCCCGAAATAACCGTGTATTCTTTTCACTAATGAAGATTCTGCTATTTAAAGGACTAAAGTGAATGGGTTGAAGAGAAAGATTTTGACTGTTTGAAAAGAAATAAATGTAAAAGAAGATTTTCAAAAGATATTTATATGAGATTTAATTCTTGTGACTCTTTTCACTCAATATGTTGAAATTCTTTATGATTTTTATAATGCGTAAACAATGGCAGAAAAATATATAGTGACTCAAAACCTTAAAATAGGCAACAGAGGCCAAAAAGGCAAAATAAAATTAGCCCTAACAGTCCCAAATGTACGAGAAATGTTCATTTCTATTCTACCCTTAAATATATCCATCCGGATAGAAAAGGCATTTTGCCTAACTTCCGGGCTCTGATGATAAGTCATAATAGATGGTTATTTTCTTTTCTCACAATTGAAAACTACCTTTCCCCGGCTATATTGTGTGGGGTTTCCCCCTCTCTAGTACACTTCCTAATTAATACTTGCCCATACATAGTGGGAGAGTAATACACTGGATATTATAAATAACTGAAAAAGGAGAGGTAACATTATATTGTAATAAAATTGTTTAAGTGAAACTTAATATATCATTTAAAATAATTCTCTCATCAAATGCTACACAAATGAGACCGCTTATAAGAGATAAAACATTTTCTGGCCTACCCTTGTCCTTGCGAACGTTTCAGAAACTTCACGAGTTTCAACCATAACGTATGCACAAACATGCAGGTTGTACGTCGGTTGCTATGGTAACCAGAGACAAATGCAGTTCCCTGCTGGGACAAAGAAACGGCTACCTTTAGAGGGAACATTATGCCGCGTACTTCCGCCGGACTGCAGGTAAACCCAGATATCTGCATTAAGTAATTAGCATGCACACCAAAACTCCATAGTCTCCCTAGTACAGCTCTGGACAGAGAACCTGCTTTTAAATAATGTGTTGCGTTCACAAAAAATATCCCGCATTTATCAAAACCAGGCGATGCGCAGTGTTTATTGCATTGCTAAAACATAAATTCAGACGGTATGAAACACTAGGCCATGCATTCCGTCAGAGAAAACTGAATAAGTAACAATTTATCACGCAAATGTCAAGTTAATTTTTTACAATTTAGCATAAATTGTTAACAATAATCTTGATTGTCTGAGATCGAAGCAAGCATTTTCAAATAATTTCTCTTCTGCAATTTTTTAAACTTTTATTTAAGGATGGTCTTTAATATCATTAGCTCCATTCAATAAAGTGCGTGATACGGACGATAAATTCTACTCATCGACCTCTTCTTTCAGGCTTTAAGTTCTTTTACATGCCGTAAATCTACGACACGGGACCAATGGTTTTACTTCCGAAGGAACCCATACTTAGTTACGCCCCAAAAATCCATTGACCCTGTCCGGGATCGAACCTTCGATCTTGAATCTATGAGACAAGTATGGTTACCACTTGGTCAACAAGACCTATCCTCTTCCGCGGTCCACCCACACTTCTACTTACAGGTATATAATTTAATGCTTGTTTTTGCAGTCTGTAACTAGCCATTCTGTTAATGTTATGCAGGTAGCTATTTAGGCGTGTGGCGGATGACCAAAGTAACAGACAGAGAGAGAACGATTTTTTTTTAATGGTTGATTTATGGACGCTGTTTAATAGTGTCAGGTAATCAGCATCCCATTCAACTCAGGGCGTGAAACGGCCGACAAATTTTGCTCAGAGGCCTCTCAGAGAGAGGGTACGAGAATCTGCTGCTATGTGTAGAGAAAGAATCGTCGGAATATATTCTAGCGTGTATATATATTTCAACATTTTAACACACAGGTAGAGAAGCTCACAAAAAACAAATGTCTAAGGAAAGAAAGAAAGAAAGAAAGAAAGAAAGAAAGAAAGAAAGAAAGAAAGAAAGAAACTCACATTCCTCGGGAAATGTTTAAAAGGCAAGATACGTTTAGCAAAGGATTTTTACCAGGTGCTTTGTAAGGAATTCATTGCATGGAATACCAAACGTAAAGTAAATGCACCGATCAGTAAGCAAAGTGAAGTTGTAAGACATGATTTGCGGATGTTTTTGCAAAGAACAATGTTCTGAAAGAGCTGGAAGAATCTGAGGTGCGTTGTTTACGACAAATACAAAAATTTTCGAAATTCAGTTATACATCATAATGACATAATTTTCATCTTCCACGTCATCTTGTGAATCGGATTTTTGCAAAAGTCGACAAATATCGAAGTAGAACAGACCAGTTTTAGCAAAATCCGATATATGCAGTCTGAGAGTTAAAGCAAAAGTCGACAAATACCGAGCAGTTGGCAATAATAGAAGGGCGCGTAACTCATGCCATGTTACTCATTATTGTAACAATGTTTCTTCTTTAATTGGCTGCATATAACCCGCAACCAGACCTCGTTGTCGTAAACATATTTCCAGGTTACTTTTAGAGAAGTTATCGATAGTACAGTGGTATTTGAGTAAGAAGAAATATCTCAAGTGAAATCAGAATGGATAGTGATTCCAGTGACTGAATGTTCGGGTGTCAGAAGATCTAGAGACAGGAAGGTGTCACCTTTCTTGAAAAGCGAAATAATAAAAGAAAGAAAGGGAAAAAAAAACAATAACTCTAACATTAATGCATTCACGGACATGCAGTTTCACTTTCAAATGCAACAGCTAGAGGGAAGAAAGAATGCAAAGCCGCTGAACTTGCTACGAATTTTCATCATCACGTGACATCTTTAAACACGACAGACCGAGATAAGTTTGTGTTCAAGTTTATGACTATTACTACACCTAAGCGCAGAGTAGTGAACACCCAGAAAGCAAAAAAGGAAGAGCTCAGTTTCAGTAAAATATACATTAGGAAGAAAAACGACGAGGTAGTGCCTGTCTTTGCTGCTACTTTTCAAAGAGTTTCTGGTATGTCAAAGGACACACTATCCTATCTAGCGAGCAGGTTTCGCGAAGAAGGAAGTTGCCGAAGGAAAAGAGAGACGGAGATAGAAGAAACGATCGTAAAGACATTATTATTGCTCTTAAGAACGACATAAAGAAATACAAATGTAGGACGAATCGCCATGAGAGGTTATTTACCTTGAGAACTGACAGTCAATAAGATGTGGGAAATATTCTGCGAAGAAAGGGGAAATTTAGAACTCAAACTATACCGTTTATAATACTTAATCTATCATTTCGAGCTCCCCATATTAATACATGTTCCACTTGTAACGTTGGCCTAATAAAAGTAAAATCAGATAAATTTCCCAGAACTAATCCCAAATTGCACAAATTCCGTGCAAAGCAGTTATAGAATAATAAAATAAGAAATTTCAGGTGTCATTAAACTTGCCTGCGTAATGCAGCAAAAGAACCACTCCGGAGGAAAATGCAAATGAAAGAAATGTTCTATGACAAGCAAGTGTAGTTACACAATATTTGCACCTGTTCCTGCTAATGAGCAAACAATGACAAATATTGTTTTCTTTATTTGGCTGAAAACAGTCTTGAAGAGAATGCAACCACGTTGTGTCAGCTTTGTTGGGTTTTCTTTCAGACATTCTGGCTTGAAGACATTGCCAAGTGATGTTCCCACCACTGTACATCTATTCTCAGACTCCTGCATGATGGTGGTACTTATAGTATTCTTGGACAAGAGTTCAAAATTCAACAATATTCGGTATTTTTTTCCAGTTGATGCACATGATTACATAGCTTCAGACCGAGTCTTTAGTAGAAATGATAAAACTTATAGAAAAAAAGAAAGAAAAGAAAGCATTTTGTTTCCAGAGAAATTTATAACATATTAAAAGAGTACTCCTTGAAAGCGCTCAACGAATAATGAAACATTAAAAACCTAAAGGGTAGTGCACAGAAAATACTATAGCCTAGGTTACCATTCAGTGCGTCATCGCATGCAATGTTAATGTATCAGTGAAAAGCACATACTTCGGAGATTGAGGAGAAAACCATGGTAAACAGCAAGCACTATTAAAGTATTTTGAAATACCGTATGAAGCAATTGAATTCTATAACGATGTTCTAGAAGACAACAATAAACCTGACCGTGTCTAGATATGAGGCTAGGAATGTTCAATATTGTATAAACGATCAATGCTCATTGTACTGCATGTATTATTAAGAATGATTAAATCATTTCAAGTTAACATATTCTTTTTGTTAATATGTTTATAATACATAATAATTGTGTTTATAATAAATTTAATAAAGAATATGTTAATACGTTTATAATATATAATAATTATGTTTATAATAAAATAATAAAGTTAACAAAAAAGAAGCATTTAGTAAATAAGTAATAATGCAGGCAAATAATAAACTGTGAAACTTATTTATGCGTAGGAACGATTAAAATAAATAAATAATTTCATAAAATTAAAAAAAGTTTAACATATAATTATAGCAACTTTTCTCTAATATGTGTATACCGGGTGAATCATCTAAAACTTGTATCGCAAATCTTTCTAAATTGGGAAGAGCTACTGATGTACTGCTTTCACAGAGTTGAAGTTTAGACAGGGGCTCATAATTGCAATCCATGTACAAATGTTTACAATTATTACAATGATTTTTTTTTTGAAAAACTTTACATTTTTGTTCTAATAGAACAATGTCTATTGTCACCAATAAAATAAAAATAAAGTTAGAATATCAATTATTATTTGCACGATTCTAGTGAAAGTAGTTTATCAGCTATCGTAAAATGAAAATTTTAAAAATCTACGGTTGTCTGCTCCATTTAACTGCTTAGTTACAAAGCTACGATATCGCTATGTTCATTTTTCTTATTTAGTGTGTGTGGTCATTATTTTTTTATTATTGTTTTTCCTTCTGAATTTCCATAAAAACAATCCTTACATTTTGTACTTTTGCGTTTTTACTGTACCGTGTGTGACTTCTCTTAAGAAGTACAAAAGTGAATAAACAAATTCTGTGAAGAAGAGAAAACTGATCTTCACAGACTGTATTGAGAAGATGACCACTGGCTACAATACAAGCTTCCACTTTGTCACGTAAATATTTGAAGCACTATTTACGGGCTTAAATACCAATAATTTATAGTGTCGCAGTTATCAATTTGATATAGTATACATTTAATCGTATTGTTTACTTATTTTATTCAAATTGAAGGTTTGTTGTGATATTCCAAATATTCTTTAGCAAAGAGCGCACTTATGTCCAAGATGTTATGCTTGACTTATACCAACCGGTACGCTTTTGCAACTTTGTAGTCTTTTGTAACTTGCATTGGACCAGAAGCGTATGAGTCGTTATGTTCCTGTGAATGCTTTTAGGAAGGGACCAATTCAAGGCCTTTCTATTGTATTTTCTTATGTTAGCGAACAGGGTAAATTGTAAAGAACTTGTTGAAAGAGGCGTGGGTGTATATAGCGGCCCTTGACCTTCAGAGGGGCAAGCTGTCTACGATACAAAGAATAAGAAATGCACAGACTTGTACGTGTTATTTAAGGTAATAGCCAATATGAAAGGTCGTATGAAAGTGTCCAAAAACCAACAGGAAGACATGAACAGGAGTATAGTTCTAGAATATTAGAGCGAGATTTCAAAAAATCAAAAATAGCGTCTAGACCGACGGACTTTGATAGCCATATAAAAGACAGCAGTTTCGAGACCCACACTTAGTTTTCAGATTAGGTTAAGAGTGAAAGTTACCCTTAGATCAGCTGAGTGACACTCTCTTAGAGAGACTCAGTTTCAGATTCAGTTACACCCCGTCTTAGATATAGATGAGCTTACAGTGCAGTTGAGAGGGTTACTTCAGTTAAGTTATACTTTGGTTATAGTTGAAGTAGTAGGAGAAGCTCGAAGCTAACTCCGAGTGCATCTTGATTGAATCTAGCGCCTAGATAATTAAAGTTGATAGTGTATACTTGAGATGAGGCAGTCCAAAGTGAAATAATAGGCTCGTGGTCTTCTCAGAAACTTACAGCGACGACGGAATTATTAGAAAAGATATAAACTGTACTTCTCACTAAAATAACGAAGCCTCATAATATCCGATTTCTTTCCCCTGGTCTGTTACCATAAAACTCCATTATACTTCAGACGAGCTACGCCGAGGCAACCAGATTATGGTTAAGGAAGAAGACAACGGCATCGCAACTACTTCACAAAATCACTCGAATCATTTTAATTATAATTACCAACTAATTAATGCATAATCCACTCTTTCCTGCTTCCTTATCATCCGCATCCTTAACGTGGGACTTAATTAATCGCACATCCCTCATATTATTCGCCCTTCTTTATTTTATTTCAGGTTGCTGCACATGTTGTAGCATTTCAGCAGAAGTTTCACTACAGGCAGCTGTAATACGTCGTTTCATATCTTGTGCTGTAGTCTGTATCTCCTTGTAGACGGTGTCTTTTAGCTTTCCTCAGAGAGAAAGTCTAAAGAGGGGAAATCTGGTGAACGGGCAGACCAAAGTAGAGCTCTCCTTCCTCCAATTCAAAGATTTTGAAACAATCGGTGAAGACAAGCGTAGTGCGTCTATTGGGATATGTTTCAGCAACCAAGAACAACATCTTTCCTACATTCTCCATAAACCATCAGCATGTCGACGTTTTCGGCATTACTTCCAGCAAATCCTGCTTCAAGAACTACCTTAAAGTACGGGCAAAAAGTCCGAAGTGTAAAGGGAACAAACATACGATCATAGTAGCCCTGTAGCTAAGCAGTTAAATTGAGCAGATACTGTAGATATTTAAAATGTTCATATTACTATAGCTCGTACACTACTTGCATTAGAATAGTGCAAAACACCATTGACAGTCTAATTTTCTCTAGTTTTATTTTATTTATGTCAATGGGCATTGTTCTATTTGAAAAAATGATACTTTTTTCAAGAAATACACATTCGAATAATCATTAACATCTGTACGTGGACTACAATCATGAGCCCCTTAAACTTTACATCTTTGAAAGTAACATATCAGTAATACCTCCCATTTCAGAAATATTTGCGGTGCACTTTTAGATGATTCACCCGGTATATGCATCTATCGACTTTTTAAAAAAACTGAATAAATTATTCTGTAATGCTTCATATTGGAAATTTTGTTTCTACTATATATATTACTAGAATGTTTTTATTTAACACAATAATATCAAATACTGGAGAAAATAATAAATTCTTCTAACGTCTCTTCGGGTGAAAAAAAAAAAAAAAAATAAAACATTTCCTGAAAAATTCAACGTTTTGCATTTAACGAATTTTGAAAATTTCTCAATTAGCAAAGTGGTTTACACGATGTGGACATTAACTGTAGCTTTTTACGAGTTTACAGGTTCATGTGGTTTGGACATGCATATTTACGAACAGCAGAAATAAGTTGAAGCAAGACAACAGAAAAGATTATTATTGAACATTTGGCTACAGGGAATATTTAAGAAATTACAGTGCTCATAATAAAAGCTAAAATATGACATTGTTTTTATCTCTCTTAAATTTTGACACCATGAATTAGTTGACACACCCACAATCTTTTAGTGCACAAGGGCATATTTTGGAATTGTAAGTGCTTATTTGGGCTTTTAAGCGTATATTTGCATGCGCAGTTTAGGATTTAATGAATATAATTCTCAACCCTAATGATAACATTAAATAAAAGCACAACAGAGAAATACGCGTTTGCTATTTTCTATATCACTGGATACTCCCGGAAAGCTTTCAACTCTGGTGCGGTAACATTCAGAAAAGTTCATCTTTAGTGGCTCGCACTGCAGGTAAAGTTACCCTTGCTAAAATGCGCTCAACAATTGGCACTTAGTTGGTAGCCCTTCTCTCTCCATGCATTGTGGAAAGTTTTAAGTACTCCTGCGCCCTTTGGCGGCTAACAATAGGTAAAGCTAAGAGGTGTTCATTCACATAGGAGTGAGTTAGTAGGTGGGTTTCTGCTTGTCTTGCGTGACTGAGCGTGAAGTGACTGCAGAGCAGTAAAAATGCAAGATTCACAATTTTATTTTACACTACCAAATGATACTGAAATTTATCTTTGCCTTACATTCTTTTATTCAAGTTAATGACTGTGAAGGGTGGAGTATTCTGTATATGCACCAGTATTTCTCATCTGATTTCTATTTCGGATTCTAGACAATATAGTACGTGCTTCTATGAAATTAATTATTGTACTTAACTAGAAGTCTGGGCCGGAGCTCGAGTATTAATCGTGAATTAAAATGTCTTCTATTCTCTTAAAAGCTGTGTGTGGTTGTCACATTTTTTCTGTCGACAGAAAACGAAAACAATTAAAGCAGGCAAGGCAGAAATGTTAAACATTTTGCAAAAATTGGTTAATACCACAGATGTGGTATGTGGTATATACCTTTACTCCACAATTTTGATGATGTTTCTCAAAGAGTCCCCACTGGATGCAATGCACCTGTATTGATGATTCTGCAAGTTTCAAAGTCTTACTTCATACTGGAAACCATTTCATGACTGCCTGCAGAATCGTCTCCGCAACCTTCACCACTGCTTATGATGGAAAATGCCTTCCATCTCTTCAATTTAGGGAAAGGAAGAAATCACACGGGGCTAAATCTGGACTAGAGGAGGGTAAGGGACACACTTAACATTCATTTTTGTGATGTATAGCCGTACATTATTCAGCTTGTTGCACGGAAATGTGGCCTTTTGCAAGTCTGTGATAGGACCTTGCAGTGTTTTCAGGACATCTCTGTAGTACTTCCCAGTTATAGGTCTGTGTGCAGGCAACCATTCCTTGAATATCGAAAAATGAGATGACCACAGCTTTCCCAGCAGAATCAAACACTCGTGTGTGTGCGTGTGCATGCGTGTGTGTGTGTGTGTGTGTGTGTGTGTGTGTGTGTGTGTGTGTTCCACACAGAGCTTTACCGTTTGCTCTCAGGATCGAAATGTATGCAGCCACGTTTCATCAGTAAATAATGAAATAAACTCCGTATCTTCCTGTAATAGCATTCTCGTTTTTCGGAATCAGTCAGCACTCTCAAGTCAAAGTAGTACTGCTGACTTCTCTCTCGGTCCCGCCAAACCATATGCATGCGCGTGTTCTAAATATAATTTGACGAAATACTTTTTAAGCGAGCCTAATTTAGCTGATGTATTTGGTTTTGCTGCTTGACAGGCTGATAAATTTTGCCCCTCCTTTCATGATCGATGGATTTTTTCGGGTGTAAAAATCCTTATTATGGCTTTCTTCGGAAGGGAAGTAAAGCCGTGGGTCCCGTGTCGTACATTTACGGCGCGAAAAAGAACCTCAAGCCTGAAAAAAGAGGCCTCTGAGCAAAATTTATCTGTCGTTTCACGTCCTAAATAGAATCGGACGCTGATGACCAGAGAAGTTAAAGAGTGTCCGTAAATAAACGAAATCAAATCAAATCGATCTTGGGTCTACGAGGCAAGTATGGGCACCAGTAGACCAGCAGCACCGACCTAACTGGAAGCAGTGTCCCTATTACCGTCCACTGTACATAGTAAACATCCCCCTGCATGGAAACTCTCGTTGTTGGAGGACTGTGAATGTTCTGTATTTATTGTTAAAAAGTTTTTAAACAAGTAAAAATGTTATAAATTACAGGCATGTACATTGCGTAATTTGAGGCTTTCTATTATCGGATTTAGATGCTAAGGAGAAACAGGAGGAAAGAAATGAAAACCAGGACATCTAGGGAAATGGTTATAACAGGAGATTCAGAACGATTGCATTAATTTAGAAGTGAATGAATTAAGGAAAGCATGCTGCACTGGATCCGTGTTATGACAAGAAACTTGTTCTAATATTGGCCTGGCTCAGCACAAAGCGAGCGATAAATCTGTTCGCTATGAATGTGGTAACAACATTTGTTATTTTGACGGGAAACCGCCTCCGACAGAGATATCGCAAGACAAGAAAAAGCTAACTTCCAGACGCCATCTCTTATCTGCTACATAGTTTCTGATTTGCAGAGTTTACAAGTTACTAGCTCAACTCGTCTCCTTTTTTATTTTTATTTTATTTATTTATTTTTTGCTACTCGTGTATAGCGTTCCTGATGGAAATAAAGTTAATTAAAAAACTGTGCAGCACAGTTTCTATACTTTATTTTTAGCGTAGATAAATATAAATATAATTACAGGTGTAAAAAGAATTGTTATGCAAATTAAGAACACTAAAGTGAATTTATTTAATTTTCCCAAACTTCTTTAGGGATAAGTTAAAAATGCTTTCGGATTGTATCATAACACTGCTTTATATGGAACTGTTTTTTAGACGTTTCAATCCCATATTTTCAGTGTGACAAACAATCAGAAAGTTACCGGACACGAGTAAGTTGTTTCCAAAAATATGCATGGTAGATTAACTAAGAAGAGCTTTGTGTTTGCTTTGGTAGGTGACGTTGTAGTAGTAGTAGTAGTAGTAGTAGTAGTAGTAGTAGTAGTAGTAGTAGTAGTAGTAGTAGTAGTAGTAGTAGTAGTAGCAGTATCTTTATTACTATAAAATTCTATATACACATTACAAATAAATTTTATGTATGTGCCGTAGACCGCATATGCTTAAATATGATACAAAATTAGAAGGGAAACAAATAGTAATAAAAAAATAAAACAATATTAATAACTGTAAATAAATGTTTTTTTAAAGATGAAGAACAATATTTACAGGTATATGAATGGAAGCATATTACATATTATTTATAATTACGTTAGTTATTGCGTTCTAACCAGAAAATAAATTGCATCTAGCTTTGCGCACTTTGGCTAGGAAAATGCCCACATTCAACCAATTAATGTGGTTCCCAAACAGATCCCAGCATACCAATAGAGCTCTAATTGCTTAAAAATGTCTGGGAACAACTTTTTTTTTTTTCAGGTGCTCCCACTGGGTACATGCAGCCAGAATATACACCCATTCCTCCTCCCCTCAATAAAATGGGCAGATTATCCTACCAGAACACGTAGTAACTCGTGCTTTACAATTAATAACAGACAGGACTTATTCCATTTCTCAGTATGTATATTCACCATAGTAACATTTTTCATCTCTGTCATACACATAGCCATTTTTACATGATTCTGCAAATGTAAACAACACACTGCGCCGCCAGACCATACAATTCTTTGTTTTGTTAACATTTACTACCATACTCCTGTTTAGACAGCAATCTTCTAGGATTGAGTGAGTGAGTGTCTTTGTGCCAACCACCTCTTTCTTGTTAGAGATAAAAGAATTAGATCATCAGCATACAAAAATACAGGAGTGCATGTACCGTCCACTTCAGGGGTATTCTTACATACAACAACCCCACTTTATCGTGGGGGGGGAGCTAGTACAGGAGTTCGCCAGGGATATATTATATCTCCGTTATTGCTTAATCTATGTATAGGTGATATCTCGGATGCCCTGTTAAAGCGGAGGAAATGAATTTGAGTCTTCCAACCTCCCAGTCTAAACCAACCCATTTTTTTAAATAGTGTTTAACGCCCGTTTTAACTACTGAGGCACCACAGGCGGTGGACACTGATGATACGTGAGATGAAATCATAAATTAGGAAAGGATATTTTTAAGGAAGAAAACGTGGCGGTAATCCATTCTTGGTCTCGCCTTTCTCCTTAGAACGAGTATACACACCTCTTTAACCCACGTTAATTTCGTTTTATTTGATAAGCTCAAGGAGACATTCGTGTTATATTCTGTCTCGATTCCTGCCTGCTGATATCCTCTAGCCTTGTTCTAATCTTCTTCCATACGTTTTTGTTTTTTCAATTGCCTTGTAGCTATACTGAACCCAAATCAATTTCTCTGAGTGTTCTTTCAACCACAGCCCAAAATGTTGGAGTTATATTTTGTATCTCGTGTCTATAGCTTTAGCGGGAAATGTTGATTGGTATCCCTGCATTAGTATACCCAGCATTTCACCGTCCTTGTTTTACTGTTAACCGTATCTTCAAAACAATCCACTTTCCTCAAGGCCCCCACAGTTCGACGTTTCTTTGGAGAGCCCGAGAACCTTTTCCGAAAATCGACTTGTATTTTATTGTATATTGTATACATGTTCAACTCTCCCTTTAATCATAGGATTGTGTATCTACTGGTATATCTGGAACGCAAATCAGAACAGTAGTAACTCATTTGGATGACCTCGTGCTTTATAATTAATAACAGATAATTATCCATTTCCCACTCATATTAAGGTTAGTTCTAAATAACAAAAATCTTCAACATTTTGTATTGCTTGTTCAATGTAGTACCATTTTTCATCTCTGTTATACACAGTCATTTTTAAAAGCCGTTGTTTTGGTTTTGTTAACATTTATTATCATACCGCATTTCAAGCAGCAATCTTCTAGGAATAGAATGCCTTTCTGCAAACCATCTCTTGTTAGAGATAAAACAATAAGATCGTGTGCGTACAGTACAAAAGTACAGTCCATTTCAGGGACATTCACTTCCTCCACTAACAGGGCATCTGAGATATAATCCATAAATAGATTAAACAATAACGGAAATAGAACACACCCCCTGACGAACTGATCTACATTCCGATGTAGTGGCGTTGTATGTAAGAAAGCAGAATGGTATGGCCTTGTTTACATGTGCAGAAGCGCGTTGAACTGAATACATTAACATTACAGATTGGTTCAAATAGGCCCAAGGCAGCAATTAAATTTTTGAAGCCAGGAGGTGTTACAGCAGCCGAAATTTATCGTGGTATGAACAATGTGTACGGGAATGAGTGTTTGTCACGCAGCACAGTGTTCAGATGTTGCGGCCAATTACTTGTGCGCACCGAGGTCATGCCTACACGTGCTCAAGTTCTTAACCGTCACCGAGGAATCAATTGCAGCCGCAGATAACCTTGTAAGGAAGAATCACCACCCAGAGATTACAGAAACATTGTCACTGAGCAAGGGAGCCGTTCACATCATTCTCTATCGACGGTTGGGATACCACAAGGTTTGCGAACAGTGGGTCTCAACCACGGATGTTCTTCGCTCAGGGTATCCATAACTTGTGACGCGCGCTGGGACACTTGCTTCGATAGTTATGTGTGGCGCATGTCAACCTTGTATCGCTCTTACTTCCTGCATGTACATATGATCCAATTAACAGATCAAATAGATAGAAGTATCATTTTAATTTGGGCAAAACATGTGCATAATACATTTGTCATGTAGATCACTTATCTGTAAATCAAAAGTTTTTCCCAGGTACTTCACTCTTACAGCCTCAACAAAGTGCACTTGTTAGCAACTCAGTGTACCGGAATAGAGCTGATGCGCAAACATCATGTAATTATTTATTATGATTTTAAAAGTGACTTAAACCACTTGGTTTAGAATATCTTGGTAAATTACATTGGTTGTATTCACATTACTTTTTGAAAGGGAAAACGTAAGTTTAGATGTGCCCGAAGGAGCACAAGCGATGCAGACGTTCCGGATGTCCTGTCAGGTAACAGCTCATTATTGAAAAAAAAATGCACAACATTGTGCTGGGCGATCCGAGACTGAAGGTGCGGGAGATTGCTGAAGTATTTATGTTTAATAATTCCAGAAACACTAATTTACAAATAAAACAAGAGATTTCTCTTACGGCAGAGAGCACCGTCCTTTTCTCCTCTTGGGCTGCTTCTGCAGCCACACTTGCCAGCTTTCCTTCTGAGAGTATATTGTTTCCACTGTCATCTCACCGACAAGAAACAGAGCACCAATAATATTATTCAGAACAATATGCAGCTTCTAAGAAAACTAAACCCCTTAAGCTTTGTACCTGCACCTTTAGTCAACTATTACATTAAATTATTCATTACAAAAGTTCTGTACCTGTCTCTCAGGCAGAAATGCTTAGGACTCACATTCGGAGGTGCCGGAAGTTCCTTGCAGTCGGATATCCTGACCACGAATTTTTCCTTTCCACCAACATTCCTTCATATCGTTTCATTCCGTTGGTTCTGTTGCCGGCGAGGCGGGTTGGTTTTGTGTGATAGTTGCTTGCGCTTTGGAAAGATTTCTGCCCCGGCGTCTGCTACCAGAGGGGCTTGAAGTCCTTGGAAAGAGGGGGGAGGAGGTTGACTTCGCCGGAGTCGATGTTCTAAACCAGAAACGATTTAGGCACCCCATCTACCACCGTGCCGTCCCGGTGTCTCCTTCACCTCATTCCTTCCTACCCGAGGTTCCTTCACTGAGAGCGCACGCCCAAATGGCTCTATCCCTTAAAGAAGAATGAAATGTCGAAGGATCCTCCTCGCGGACCCTAAATCCAAATCAAAACGGATTAAATAAAACGAATTCACTGTAGGCAAACGAGAGCCCAATTTTTTAAAGAGAATAAAATATGTATCGATTTTATAAAATAATAAACTGAGTTTTGTTTTGTATACACATTAAAAAAATAATAAGCGCCACGCACGCACACAGTGATTGCAAGAATTACAAAGAAAAGGATACTGCAAAAAGAAACACTGAAAACTGATGCACAAAACATATTTCTGTAATTACTTGTTCTTCATAAAATGACACAGTGAACGTGTAGAAGTAAAATAAATTTACCATTACTTTTCTGCTTACGAAGAGAAATTTGTAGAATTCTGATTTATCTGTTTTCAGTGTTTATATTGCGGCTAAATTGAACGCAAAATTAAATTTGCTTGAAACACGTCAAAAGGTTGGTTGGGAAATGAATGAAAATACTGCGAGCAAACAAAAAAAATGTGAAAGACTAAAATAAACACGGAGAAAAAATTCGCAAGTGAGACCAAAAGGAAGTGGAAATTTGAAATAAACGAATTTCAACATATTTAGAAACAGAACAACTATTTGACGCAAACAATGATAATAGCAACAGTAACGATTTAATAATGTTAGCATTATCGTGTACCTTACCAACTTCTAAATATAATGACTGTTCTCTCAAAAGTGATTGATAGATATTACACTAGTAAAGTATGTTTACAATGATAGCTGACAGTGGCATGCAAGCATTCCCTCTCTCTTGTTACGGAAGGAAGCCGTGTCTCTTTTACGTGCAGACAAGACTGGACAGAAAGATGTACAAGCTATAAATGTTTATTTATTATTATCTAGAGAAAAAAGAACTGTCTCGGTAAGAGGTATGTAACATTGAAAACCTGAATGTTCTTAATTAATCCTGGAACCAGAGCGAAATAGGAAAAGTACGATTTTACCGAGCCCTATCTATAAGACCCTATTACACCCTAGATTTCTTTTTCTTTAGTAACATTTACTACTGAGACACCAGAGGCAGTGAACACTACTGATATGTACATGAAATAGTAAATTGGGAAAGGAGTATATTTTTTAAGGAAGGAAGCGTTGCAGACCTAAGATTAGAGTGTCTATTTAGTCGGTCCTGGTGGTGTAGTGGTTACCATACTTGCCTCCTACACCCAAGAACGCGGGTTCGAACCCGGTCAGGACCGATGGATTTTTTCGGGCGTAAAAATCCTAAGTATGGCTTCCTTCGGAAGGGAAGTAAAGCTGTGGGTCCCGTGTCGTACATTTACGGCACGAAAAAGAACCTCAAGCCTGAAAGAGAGTCCTCTGAGCAAAATGTGTCGGCTGTTTCACGCCCTGAGTTGAATGGGACGCTTATGACCTGAGCTGTTAAACAGCGTCCATAAATAAAATAAATCAATAGGGTATCTCCCCGGCATTCGCCATTTATGAGGACTGAGGAAAAAACCTCAGTCAGGGAGGACGGTCCTGGTGAAATAGGGCCCTAGGCCTCCCACTCACGACCTCGGCCACCCGCGGCGATTTTATACCCTAGTGATCTCTAAGGTTTTTGTTACAGATATTTTATTCCTAAGGGGCGACTCCAAAAATTTTGAGTACTTGTGGCCAGATTTAATAGTTAACACAATTTTAGGGTTAATTTACAAGGTATGTTAAAAAAAAAAAAAAGATTGGATTTTAAAAGTCCGCGCCAAAGAATGCGATTGGTAGCCCTGATTAGCTCTGGGTTTACCGAGACGCCGGCAGTTTTATCTTGTTTCAGTCGAGTACACGCTGCTTTCTCTGCAACAGTGTTGTGAGTGTTCTGGAATTATTAAGATGGCGGACTATCATGTGCAGAGCTTTAACATTAAATTTTGCACGAACTTAGCAAATATTTCACCGAGATTGACGAGATGATGAAATAACCTTATGGATACTATTTCACTTGTGACCTCATCGTAAAATCGATCAATGGAATGAAACAAAATTTTGAATGTTGACCAATAACAGCCCGATGTCGCAGAGTGATATTATTGTAAAGTTTTATCAAATCTCTTTACCATGTGAATTGCACTTGTCTTATGGTCAGTAGTTAAGGCGCGGACTCGTGAGCGGGAGGTCCGGGGTTCGAATCCCACCGTGCTCCCTGACTGGGATTTTTTCCAAGTTTTCCTCAGTCCTCATAACTGGCAAATGCCTGGAACGCTACCTTCCTTGAAACATATCCTTTTCCAATATATCATATCATCTCATATACCGTCAGTGTCCACCGCCTATGGTGCCTCAGTAGTAAGAACGGCGGGCGTTAAACACTAAAAAAAAAAAAGACACATACACACACACACACACACACATATATATATATATATATATATATATATAAATTAACACTAATAATAAAAGTAGATAAAGATAAAACACTGAGAAAGAGTCACACTTGAAATTGCTATATTTCGAACTACTGCGAGTTCTTCAATGGCAAGAAGCTAGACCAATATATATATATATATATATATATATAATAAAATAAAATAAAAAACTCTTTTCGTCAGTGTAGCCAGCTCTATACCCCCACTGTAATTTCTGAGTACCATACAGATTAATTAAGAACATCAATCGGCAATATTAAATAAAGTACGGAATTCTGCTTCTATATCATCTATTAATTCCAAAATGTCCTTTGTATCCAATAAAACTGCAGTCCCTTCATTCAAATTTTATAACTGTGTTTTCAATAATTGTATATTTAACTAACTTAATGTGTATTCCCTCAGGCAATTGTTTTTGCGTATTCAGTCAAACAGTTTAAATCATTGTGTAAATTATATAATAAAACCTGCATTTGGAATCGTAAAATTTAATAAACACTTTATTCAGAATGGTAAAATGTTATCTGCTTTGATATTCTCAGTTGTATTAGTAAATCGAACGGCAGGGATAGTAACAGTCGACATTCATCTATTTTAGTGTTGCGGTTTCTGAATAGGTAGCTATTCATAAATAAGTAAAATATTTTATACAATTTTTAATACTCTGTGCGCAAATTTCAAATATTATATTCTATTTTATTCTACATCCATGTTTAGCTCTTCTCTATTGGCATTACGGACAATGGACATTCGTCTGTTGCAAGATGGCTTGAAAAGTTAAGTATTCTTAATACAAATATACATGTATTACAATTTTGTATTTCATGTTTAAAGGAATTATATGTAAATTGTTATTTTATCCGTGAAATATTCCTAATAAATATCACAAGAAGGTCTGAGGTCAATACGTTCCTGAATTTATCGATAATCTCAGACCATCTCGCTATAAACTTGTTATAATTTAATAGAGTCTTCAAAGTTATACAACAAATATTCACTAACCTCAATTAAATTATCGAAAAATTATAAGCACTCATGGTATTACTGAAGGCGTCACTTATTTTAATAATAATTATAATAAACATTCAGGAGGCCTGACATTCACATATGCTGTCTTTCTTACAAATATGGAATATTTGAGCTAACGATATAATAAATGTAACATATAACTCGATATGGGTACCGTGTACAAAAATCTTTGAAGTATTTCCAAAATGTATAAGTTTGCAAAATTGGATCTTCACTAGAGCTGCTAAATAAAATATAAATTTTATAGTAATATCTAGAATTAGAGCATTTAACCCTTTTTAACAAGAAAACCGTGGAGACTTAAGGCATCTAATATACATTTTGGTAAAAATTACTGTGATAGTTAAAAACTATCGAATTTCAAAGATTTCGCCTCAACAAATTGTAGGCAGCAGAAAGTTTCTCTGTATACAAGAAAAATATATAATAACTGTCTTAGGAACAAAACAACTTTAAGGAAATTTTGTGGGAAAAGCTTGAAGAAAATGGGGTATAAAGCAGACAACAAGAAAACTATAAGAGCAAATATTTGAGAAAATTGTACGTATAAATTTAAAGTCATGGCATACGCATACGATGAATGATAAAAAGAAAAAGGAATAAATCTCAAAGGCAGGCTAAAGCATGGACAATCAGCATAGAATCAAAAGGAATGGTAAAAATATTGAATTGGGTGTAACTATAGAAGGAGGTGTCGTAAAGAGAGAGAACGTTGAAGTCGCCATCAGATGGTACAAAGAAGTTATTTCTTTTTTTAGCGAGTTTTTTAATTTTTATGAACAAAATAAAGCGGTTCACACTGTGAATGTCATGAATGAAAACAGATTGTTACTTGATTATAACTTAATGTGCGTTACAAGCGAAAATATTAACAATGATCAATGCAAAAGTTTTAAAACACCTCGTAATGTATTATAGTGTAGTTCGGTGCTCTGTTGTAGAGCAGTGTTTAACGCTAAGACGTCACAGGCGGTGGACACTGATGACACATGGAATGAAGTGAAATTGGAAAGAATTTTTTTTTTAAGGAAGGAAACGTTTCAGGCCTAAGTTAGGATATCTTTCCGGTATTTGTCATTTATGAGGATTGAGGAAAACCTGGAAAAAACCTTTGTCATGGACGACGGTCCCGGGGGATTCGAACCCCGATTCAATGCGACACTATGACGCTTGGAAATATGTAACATAGCCATGAAATATAATAATATGGATTTGATCCGGTAACTCTGGTATGAATTCTTATCATGCGTAAAGCTTTTGGAATCCGTTACCTCAAGTATGCAAACCATAAAATAAAATATTATGGAAAAAAGCATGATAAGAAGTCATACCAGAGTTACTTTTGCTCTCCCCATGATGTTCATTGCAGTCACATTTTCATTGAATTAAGAATTTTAACTATCATTAACCAGTATATTTTTAATTGTTTAGTCGTGATCAAAACTAATGTGCACCATTTATATTGTCGATTTGACAACCATACACATGATACTAGGAACAATCAATCACTTTATACAAATTAAGGCCTAATGTCGGATAAAATAAAACCAAAAATTGTTTTTTTTTTTTTTTTTTTTTTAATATAGCTTCAACAGATTGCCTCGGTTAGTTTAAATAAATTTAAGGTTGTTTTAAAAACTTGGTCCTATCAATAATGATTTTTATAAATTTCATGATTTTTTTTATTCTAGTAATATTGTTAGATTTGAATTTCTGTATATTTGACTATTGATCATAATATATTATATTAATTCTGGCAAATAAACAATTGTAATTGAGTTGAAGGCATCTGTTTCTTAGAGACTATGTCTGAAAGCTATCTCTTACATCAGAGATATTTATTATTTTCATATCTGGCTAACAGAAAAAGATGTACCATAAATCATGGTAAATAATGCCTGTCCAAAGAAAACTATCACAAAAAAATAGAGTTACTGTTTTGATAGCCCGTATCTAGTTAAAGGAAAATGTCTAATAAAACAGAGTGAATATAATTTGAAACAAATTTGAAATGTTTCAATTATAAATTACTGTAAAACCATATGAAGCTACATTTGCTCACCGCCTTGCTTAGCACTTGTTTGTACATGGGGCTAGTTTATGTAATAAATTAAACGTTAGAGGAATAATAGAGCATGTTCTCAGAAGCGGAGGTATATAAAATTCAATACAACTTGATTGATGAGAACTACGCAGTTTGTTCTTCAATCAACTCTTTACTCATCTCTTGGTTGGAATTTCTGATAACGCCACATTTCCTCCTGGTACTACACTTTGTTCTTCCTTAGTCCGTACTTCGTCACCTGGCTGACATCATCATCCAGCCTGGTGACGGCTAGGCTTACGTTACGCAACAAAAGGAGACGCTACGGTCAATTGTTTGTAAAAGGAATGGGCATTAATGTGATCTCAATATAATCAAAATATGTTTCTGTTTTATTTTCCACAGCCGTGCTACGACTTGCGCAACTTGAAAATCGCTTAGGAAACTTTTAACCATAGCTTGAAGAAAAAAGTCAATATCTATTTGCAAATGTTTAATTTTCTATATAAAAGAGGAAGTTTGCTCATAAATTAAATAAAAGTTCTATAATTGTCTGTTTGTATTTTCCATAAGTTTGAAATTTATTGAAAATATATCCCAAAAGACTACAAAATATACTACCTTAAAAATGCATGCTTTATCAATTCATTACAAAATAAAATATAAAAATAAAGCAATACTAATCCTGCTTATTAGATCTTTTCTTTCTAGAGTTGCTTGCTTACATTCTGATAATGAATACACACAACTACAGGTTATTAGTGTATTAGTGACCATCATATTTATTGCTGTATTATCCTACCCTTGTTTACACTTATCTGACCTATTGCACTTCTATCTTCCTCTTATCCATTTCTCTGTAACTTTGCCCAAACAGTTCCCTATCATTTTCATATTCTTTTCTCCTTTTACAGTAAAAATCTTTGTAATTAATATTTCTTTTCCCATTTTTGTTACCAAACCTGTAACTTTGTTTGCTTGCAGTACAATAAACTAAGAGTCCATATGGGTTTCTCAACACCTTGGATATTTTTCTACTCATATCTTAATCCTTTTAAATTCAAAACTGCAGTTCTAGCCCATAAAAACCTTTCCCGGTCTGCTTTATCACATTGTTATATATATATATATATATATATATATATATATATATTTTCCCTACACCACATTATTATTATTTCCTTATAAAGTCTCAATGAACTCTTTCCTCTCGTATTAACAAATGCTTCTTGTCTTTCAATATCTTCAATCTCAGGTTTATTTCTTCTTAAAATACCCTGTTTTAGCATTTCTTATTTATGCATAGGTTTCCCATAACTATATGTTGCGAAATTTCCTGCACTTTGAGACCCCATGATCCTTTTAATTTCAAATTTCAAATTAGATCCCTCAGAGAAAAGTGGAGTAAAAATAAAAGGATTCTATTTTCGCTATTAAATGTTCGGCTTCCGTGCTGCCGCGTGTACGAATACATCAGCAGTAACCAGTTTTACTACTAAAAAGTCGAGAATTTAACTTGGATATAGGTAGTGGAAAGTTAACGTCTTCAGAATTTTGTTTTCGTTTTGATTATTTTTTTTATTTTATTTATTTTTTTTCTTTCCTTTTATTTGCACTTCTATGTATTCATAGTTTGAAAATCTTGAAAGCACTTCAGATACAACTTCTGAGTTGGTTCCTTCTTCCTATTCCCTGGACAGTAATTCTCAAGATGGGCGATGATCCGAGATGAGAACACGACCTGTGCAAAGAACGAACGCACTCACTGCTGTGGTTGCAGCACAAAGGGTGCGAGACGAGAGGTCACGTGACCCAGGGAATCGATAGGCAGTTGTGTGGAACGTGTCGATTGTCACGCCCACCCCTCCCTCCCTTAGAAAAAAAACAACAAAACACAGCACGCAGGAACATCATTACCCGTCATTTGCCCCACTTCCACGAGGCTCCAGTGACCGGTATAATCCTGTTCTTCTCGTAGAGGCGGATATTGAAGATCCTACAATTATTTATGATATTTTGACTGCATTTTGTAGGAAATTATGAAGAAAAATTCCATTGAACGAAGTTGTTAGAAATGCTCAATATGTTAACAATAAAAGGCCTATTTCAAAAATATGACAAAAGTGATCAGAAAGCACACAAAAATGGTTTATGAGCGATTCCACGTGTAAATACTTGACATCAACAATACATTTTTACAGCAAACTTCTGCCTGAAATATGTGAGGGGTTTGAACTATGAATTTTCATCTTACTGTCCAATAGGACGAAAGAATATATATAATTAATTATTAATTATTAATCCCGCTGGTGATTAAGATGATAAACGACATTTAGTATCAAACATTTCGTTACCGTCAGCTCCCTTTACAGGCCATACAGATTTCTCCTAAAATTCTATGTAAGTTTAATCCAAATATATATTTTAAAGTTTGAAGAGGAGGCTATATGATGTTATAAATATCGACAAATTATTAATGAAGTAGGATCCTCCCCCTCCCCCAAAATGCCTGAATTTCTTACTTTAATGTTTCTCAGATTAAAGCAGCATTTATTACTTGAATGCGATATATCAGGACGCAGTTTTTGCATCTTATGACAATCCTTTCTGTGACTTTTGAATTTTTAAAGCGTCGCGGGTAGCGAGAACTTACATTTGTGAACTCTGTAGGCGTGTGTAAACTTCATGAAGGTGATTTTTCACGAGGTATATATGAAGACATTTCGCCTTGTTTGGAATCACTTTTTCAACACACTTCGACACGACTTCGAAAGATTCGACGAACTTCATTTTCGATGCAATCTGCCTACTGTTTACGTATAGTGGATTTGGCCTAGAGGTGCTAGAATCGTATGGTCGGTGATAAAAGTAATTTTGCTTATCGTTCGTTTGCTTAGAAAATCAATAATTCTAGCGCCGTGTGAGTAGCGGAACGTTTAGTATTGCAATTAGAGCGCTGGTGACCCAAACGCGAGGATAGGTGCAGTCCTAACACCAAATGAAGATTTTAATTACCGTCTGCGTCTTAGAGTAATGTTACGGGTATCGGATGTGGGTCAAAGTCACTACACCGAACCCCGTTATTTTCAGAAATGCCTGTCAAACGAAAATAACGTTACGATAAATAAATTATGTAGTGTAAATGTTGCGTCGTGTAATTATTGTAACGAAAAATATCCAGTTGAGCGGGGTTCAACAAAACAGTAAAAATTACTCTGAGATTCTGTCGTCGTTTAAGCTTAGGCAATAGGCCGAGGCAATCAATGACAACAAAGTCGGTCCTGGTGGTGTAGTGGTAACCATACTTGCCTCCTAAACCCAAGATCGCGGGTTCAAACCCGGCCAGAATCCATGGATTTTTTCGGGCGTAAAAATCCTAAGTATGGCTTCCTTCGGGAGGAAAGTAAAGTCGTGGGTTCCGTGTCGTACATTTACGGCACGAAAAAGAACATCAAGCCTGAAAAAAGAGGCCTCTGAGTAAAATTTGTCGGCCGTTTCACGCCCTTATTTGAATAGGACGCTGATGACCTGAGCTGTTAAAGAGCGTCCATAAATAAACAAAAAAAGGCTTCAAATTGCCGCCTAACATTGGACCTCATAGAGAAATATGACACTTCAAATAACGCTGGGCAACAAAAGTTTACGAAAAAGTTTCCTCTTATAAGAAATTAGACATGTACTAAAGATTTCGAGGTTCTGAACAAGAATATCACAAAGAAATACATAATTAGCTACGATTTTGAGAGTAATAGTTAGGGACAGCCGTTGCAGGCCACTGCCTTTAAGTCACCAAAGGCATTCCAGTCACTATAGCTGCACTGAAGATGTCACAGGTTTCTTTCACGTATACAACATTTTGATGGGACTTGAAGCTGATTCCCATTAAGCAGTAGCGTTGCTTTGAAACTTAATTTGGAGGAGTCCATGAATAGTTGCCATTCTTGCGGGTCATGTTTCATGTTTATCTACATCGTTACAGATAATTAATATAGATAGGTCGTCTTTTTATTAAAGTATAGCGCAAACTGCATATGGCGAGAGCGAAACGAAGTCAGGACATTTTCTGAGAGGCGCTTCCATGGTTGAAACCCTGATACTTTCTCCTTTGACAGATCCAGATCGCGAACAAGATGCGTTATCCTGTATTGAGCTCCACATACGCCTTCCTGCTCCTCGTCTACTTAATCGGTGCTGAATTCTTTCGGGGATTCGGGAACTGAAGTTTTCCGCTGCGCGGAACTGGTCTAAGGGCAGAAGGTGTATTTGGGTACATTATAGTCCATTTCTTTTCCCTCCGGAAATGTGTGGGACCCAAGGATGTTCTGGCCTACAATCTTGCATTCGAAACAAAGCTGGTATGCCTTTTTTACAATTGGACTTTTAGTCTATTTCTGCATAGCAAATGCAACTAAAGTTATTTGGGAATTAATAGGACAGTTATAAGACATCACCACTACAAGTTCATTGCCGGAAAATACACAAATGAGATCGTTCAATACTTAATACACGAAAGACTGGCTGACACGGCAGCAGATTACGCAGTACTAAACTGTTCCGCCGTCTATTTATCAGTACTATGACGCAATATATTATTTTATGAAGACACGGTGAGTCAAGGAGTCATATAATATGGTGCAATCACAAACTTTTCGTCAACTTAAAATAAAGAGGTGATAAATGCACTGCGAACCGAGTATATTGAATATTGGCTAATCTAGAGGCAGCCGGCAGTTATCTTTTTAAAATTGGTAAATATTTCACTTTTTCAGGGCAAAATGTGTGTTGACCAAGTTGCAGGTAATCCTAACATAATAGTTTATTTATAAATAAGAGTCTCTAAACAGCGTTTTCTTATCAGGAACTGAAAAGAACACACACACACACACACACACGCGCGTGCGCGTGCGCGTGCTTTGAACATAAAGAATCGGGAGTTCTTTGTAATGAATGCTTTTATTGAATTCAAAAGATGAGTATAAACAAAATTATGCTTGGTATCAATGTATACCCTACTGCTTTCCGGACCCGGGTTCGATTCCCCGTTGGACAATTTTCCTAATTGAGATTTATTGAAGAGTTTACTCTCATGTCTTAAGATGAATGACTTAGGCTACAAAGTCCCCTGAGCTCATTCGGCCATATCACCATCTAGCATAGGGAGTATTTAATTACTCTATCCTAATTCATAATTAATAGTATCCCCTCCTAAAGGAAGCGTGGGGAACCGTTGGAAGAAAGAAACAATTATCAAACAGAATAGACGTATGTCAGCGAGTCACATTCCTCCCGCACGTCGGAGCCAGTTGGCAAGATGTAGAATCTTCACATCAGGTATATAACGTATATCTTCTCACTTTTGGATAAATTAAAATGTTGCAACAAATCATATAATGTAAATATGTGAATTAGGGTGTACTGTTTAATTTAATTCCTCTTATAATCCTTACCAAGCCAGTTATAGTTAATGTTCAATTAGGTGAATATGGTGGGATTGCGTTCGGATACTTAGATGTCGTAGGACATAATACTTATTGGTCAAAGGCAGACTTGTGTTGGTGTTTTACCATCTTTACAGCCATTTATTCTTGCATTCACCATGTTTCGCTGGCATCCATACATACTATGAGCAGATTGATTTAACCGAGCACATGAAATTTCAGTCTGAAATATATTAATAATTTTTATTTGAGATATTATGCTAATAGAATCTGGGGGGAAATTGTGTTGGCTCATTTATTTTTCTGTGTATGAAAGTGGCTGATTGACAACAATATGCAGTAAATATAAAAACTGTTAGATAAATATTTATAAAATATTGAAATTATATTGTTATTTTACGCTTTATGTCAAAAAAGATATAATACTCTTATATTTAGTTTAAAACCGAGAATTTACGTACAAAAACTTTTATGTACAAACTTGAGACGTGCCTGCAATTTTTTCGCATGTGTTTTGACTAAGCTAAGATCTGCAGCAGTGAATGTACCTGACGTAGGCAAAGGTGCCAACCTTCCAGGTAGTTATCAGTAATCTTATAGTGTGAACCCCCAGCCCTTCCAAAAACTCAGATCGAAAGCACATTATACATGATTCCGTTCTTCTGCAATTAAAAATTACTTGTGGCATATTTTGCATCTAACAGCTGCTTTTGTAAAATTTTCTTCTTAAAGCATAGTTTTCCTAGTGATGTCCTCTGGATCAGGTGTTGATGTGAGTCTGAATAATTTCTTCTTATTTCTTCTCACTACACTAAACTCTCTTTCTGTAGGAGAATTACTGTGAATCACACTTAGTACTACAAATGCAACTTTCCGCTTTCATTTGTGAGATCTGCAACTTTTCCCCAATTTACATCTATTTTAGATCCAATTTACAATTTTTTAAGCAAAGTATCATATTGGCAAATTGTAAACTCTTCTACAAGTTTATCATGTTCACTTTCATTAATAAAATTTGGGAACCTTTCAATAAAATTAAAGAGAAAAATATGAAATATATTTTGTGTGTGAAAGATTGGCATTTCTGCATGCTTAAGAAAGTAATTCTCACGAGTTACAGAAAAATCACAGAACACGTACGTGTTCACTAACAGTGAAGTAAGTAAACACGATAATTCCTTCGCTTAACTGCCTCAATATTTTTGTAACACTAGTTTCTTTTTGCTAATGGAAGTAATTTGAAAATAAACACCAAAACAAATCAATTGAAATTAAAACACTGGAAATCACAAGTCACCTTGGAAATTGGAATACCAAACAGGAAGTGAAAGTAAACGGAAACGGAAATTTGTTATCAGCTGCTTAAGAAACTGCAGATTTCTCCACCACAGTTTTTGCTGCTATCCCATTTTTACTAATGAGGCATCACGTGTGGTGGACACTGATGATACATGAAATGAAATTATATATTGCGTTTTAAGGAAGGAAGCGTTCCAGGCCTAAGTTTAGGGTACCTCCCCGGCATTTTCCATTTATGAGGACTGAGGAATGGAAAAAACCTCAGTCAGAGAGGAAGGTAATGATAGGAATCCAATTGTAGACATCCCGCTCACGAGTTCGCGCTTTAACCACCTTGGCTTCCTTTGCGATGCAACCGGTTCGAAGTAACGATTTCGTCCTATTGGTTACCAGATACACGTACAAAAGCTTCGACATTTTTCTCCTCTTTGTTACCTTTATGACTTTTTTGCCAAATAATTTTGTTTTTTCTATAATTCCGTATTAGTGGAGAGAAAATCCGCGATAATTACAAATAATTCGTAATAGTTATACTATAAGGAATAATATTTTAATTAAAAATTTTTGGTATGACAGAAATAAACTTAATTGTAATTACTAATATAGTTCTAAATATTTTTATAACGATCTAAAAATAGTGTACAGTATACATGCTAAAAGTGATTTTAATACGGTATCCTTAAAACACTTACATCATAAAGCATTTGACGACGCTGCAAATAGGGGCAACTTTTCAGGAAAAAACAGGAAGGGTATTATAATGAAGTAAATATTGATAAACCGTAAACCATAGGACAATGACAATAATTTGCTGGTAAGGACATTTGTATTACTAGGGCGGAAAAACTCGTCATTAAAACTACTAGTATTAAATGGATTACAATATGCAGGGATACGGATAATACCATGACAGAGATTATTGGTTACTCGCTAAAGCAATGCGAAATAAACCCGCTTTCGCATTAACCGGCACACACCTAACTAGGTCTGCAATCAGCAAACCAGATACAGCGGCATGCAAACTTCTAAAAATTATATGCTTCCCAGTTCAGACTCCATTTTAACCAGGAATTATTTCAAGCGTGTTGCATATTCTTTACTCCTGCTCCTACAATCGCAACGTACTGGCCTACGGGAGGATGGGGCAGCATCCAATTACAGGAAGAGTGTAACCGCAGATGGTACATCGCGTTATGAAGGAATCGCTGTGGTTCACATTTTCTGCCCGCTCACGCCACAAAAGTTGCTCATAACTTTACAGGATTTGGTCATGTAAGTTAACATGCAAAATTCGTATGTATATATTTCACTCACGTAAGCATTTTTAGATACGTTTGCTGTCATTAAATGGAATACACAGGGTATGAATAACTATACCGAAATTGCAGATAGTGTACAGACGTCGTATACAAACAATTTGAGATAGGCAATGTATGGTCCACAACTAAACATAACCCAGTTTTATGGTGTTAAACGTTTTGGTATCAGATTCTGATAAGGTGTCAAATTGGGTGAAAAATTGGTTTAGAATGTTTTTAAAACTGTCATACGAGCATAGAAATATCGATTTTTCGCAACTCGTCGTCATTATCGGCATTTTCAAGATTTAACGTCATAAAATTCCTTCAAATCTCGAACTAATCTGTGACAGTACGACACTGAAAATCTATTTAACTGTCATCTTGCGTTATGTAGCCAAGTGACATTTACATTTAAATGAAGTCGATCTTGATATAACCAATCCTAGAGGGAGCTATTTAACTGCTTGTGTGTGCGTAATGCATAACGCAAAAACTGGTGTTCCGCAGGCTGAGGTTCAATTTTTTTTTGTCTTGTCGTTAATATTTTATATATGAAGTGCTGGGATGCGCAAACTAAAGAATAACGGATGAAATTTACTTAATGCTTTTATTCTGTTCTCAACAATGAATGCATTACCAATATCAATGGCTAATAACAAGATGCCTAAAACTGAATTTACCTAACACATACTCAGGACACGATTTTGATTCGTAAGTACAATAACTATAAGGATTGTAATTATATGAATTGATATGTTAAGATTTAAGTGCATAAATTGAAACATCAATTTAAAACATGGGCTAAACGCTGTATGATTAGACCCTAGCCAGGAAGGTAGGAGAGAGATTTTTTGTCGCTTTAGAAACTTATAGCCATAGCTTCGAAATTTGAACAGACATGCCATACGTTTCTATCTAAAATTACCTAAGACACCTACACACTCTGAAATTATTTCAGTGTAGTTCATTAACATTCAGTATATTCTACTAATTTAGCTCTGTTGGTCACCCATTAATATTATTATTTATACCCTTTTCCTTAATTTGGGACAAGGAAGCATGGCTTCTTTTACATAGCGTATATTTCTCGTTAGTATATTGCTACCTCAGAATTGTAACTGGCACATGAAAGTGACAAGATATTTGCTCTTGTGTATGTTTCTCTTCATCGGGTTACAACACTTACTTGACAAAGCGATTAGCGGTACATTATACAGTGAGGTTATTTGAGTCACCGACCGCCTGAACCCGGCGAAAGTTTTGCTGCCGCAACCGAAGTTAACGATATAAGAGTCTCCGCGAGTCAAGTTAGTATTTTTATTTTAGTATTTATATCTGTATATTTTTACTATATTTAAAGCTGATGATGATAATAATAATAATAATAATAATCAACCTGGCACATTTTTTCCGTAGAGTAGATGTGATAATGAAAATTAAAATATTTGTGTTTTACGGTATATAATACTTGTTTTATTGTCAATGTACTTAGACGTTAGTGTCTATTCCTGATATTGTAATGTGATGTACAGGCATTATTTTTTGCGCCAAAATTTAACCTTACAATATTTTATTACGTTAGTATGTAATGTATACACTACACTTGGTACTAACTTCACTGTTGTCACTTCCAGTTCCCATCTATGAGAGGTGTGCAAGTTGAGACATGTTCAGTTCTGCCTACAACAAAATGGTGGTGACCCGCGATGAACAATATGCTGATGTGAAATTTTGTTTCGTCTCAACAAATCTTCAGCTGAAATCTTTTCAAGGTGGATTCAATGTATCAGTTTGTGATCGAACACAGCTGCGGACATTGTGAGAGGTGATTGTAGAATAACATTAAAAGCATTTTCAGAAATTCTGAACTTTTCACTCAGTGCCTCCCATACATTGGTAAATGAAAAGTTGCACATGTGTGTACGGTGGGTTCGAAGATTGCTGATTCCCGAACAACAGAACGTTCGTGAGCTGGTTTGCATGCAGTTGACGATGATGTTACAGGAGGTCGGAATTTCTTTCAAAGCAATCGCTGCTGATGAAACTTGGGTACATTATTTCGATCCTCCGTGTGAAAATCTCCATAAGCACATTTAAGGAATGGTTTGCCAGAATGTCGCACCTACACACTTATCTGTAATCTCTGCAAAGCTTGTCACACTTGCAAAAGGCCACATTTCCGTGCAACAAGCTGGACTCTGTACCACGACAATGCCCGTCGCACATCTTAAAGGGTGTTGCTGAATATCTCACAAAAAGCATGTGAAGTGTGTCCCTCACCCTTCCTTTAGTCGAGATTTAACCCTATGTGAGTTACTTTTCCTCAGTTCCTCTCCTGGGAAAATCCAGACCGATGACTGTCGTTTAGTTTCTGGATCGCGACAGTTTTTTGTCACTGTGACAATGCGACTACTAACTGAGGAGAAAGAACAGACCATCTCGTTTTTAGTGGGGGATTCTCTCGTAGGAAAACCCACAACGATAGTTGTCTCTTAGTTTCTGGATCATACTGCTATATCCAACTTTCCTCATCTGTTATGATGTTAAATATATATTCTGATCTTGCTCCGTTAAACGTTTCCATTTTCTTGCTTCTTTGAGTGGTAGGAGGTCTAACGACTTTCTGAGGTTAAGTTATTCTTCAAGTAGCGCTTTCACTGCTGCCGATCGGATATTCGGGCTTCTGTATCTGATCTTTCCGTAACACACGCTGCTTTCATGTATTGCTGTTGTTAGGTCTTCATCTTAGAGGGAGTCCCTTCCTTTCCTAAAATCTGCAAGTCGTCGATAAGCAGTGGTTTCCGAAGGACAAACGCAGAATGAAATCTTTCCAGGCATTCCCTCTCCCCTCAACCGATTTTAAAGTTGTAGTAAATCATATGCGGAAATGCTTTCGCTTGGGATCCATCCTAGCATCTGGCACAACACCTGCGTACACATACACAGAAGTGCTGACCTGCGCGCTCAGATTTGCACAGGTTGCTATCTAAACTTCAATCTAAAGTTAGGAAAATCTGCACTGGCTTGTCATAATCCGTTGTTGTCCGTTCTACAAACTTTCAGAGTGACCCTTGTAGATATTACCTCTGCAATAGCTGTGTTTTCCCTCTCTGATAGAGATTTAATTATATAAACGTTTCTATTTGCAACTCATTTTCCCAAATATAACAAACAGCGTTTTCAAAGTTAAGCCAAGAGTAATAAAAACATATTAACAATGTAGAGAGCTACAAAGTATGTAATGTTAATGCCAAGTTTGTCCAAAAACGTATTACTACACTGGTCATAACAACGTCTGATGCACAATGTTGGAAATTATTTATCAAAGTCTGTTGCTGGAGTACGGTAACATTCTGCAAATGTATGTGGATCGAACTGCTGTGTATAGTGCTCAGGCTAACGATTATGTTTATTACCGACCTCCACAATTATAATTATTATTATTACCTTTGAGAACGGAGAGCGGTGCAGCAGTGCAAAATTACCCCGTCCCCCGCAATCCCACACTACCTCTCTCCCCGTTTTGCTTTTGCATGTTGACCCAGTGATGGAACATCACTATCCAATTCTATAGCAGCAAAAGTCGCTGTATGCTTCCATCATCTCTAGCATTTTAAAGCAACGCAATATATCCAGTACGGAGGCTGTTACTGCCAGATAAACCGATGAGGCTTTAATGAATTGCATTAGGTACTTGCTGTTTAAGAGGAGGCATCGCTGAAATTATAGTAAAAATATGAAAAAAAAGTTGACATGTGTGTATGCTTTTATGTGACTAACTGAATGACAATATAATACAGGATGATTAAAAAATCACAACGCTTAGTATGTTATGCGGAACGGCAAACTGGTCTTTTTCAAAAAAGGACCCATCACCGGAAATGGGTCGGGGGATGAGGGCGTCAAAGTAGTAGCAGTAGCAGTAGCAGTAGCAGTAGCAGTAGTAGTAGCAGTAGCAGTAGCAGTAGCAGTAGTAGTAGTAGTAGTAGTAGTAGTATTTATTATTCCAGTTAAACAAGATATACATATACTGCTCACGGTCGCATGATCGATCTTGGTCTTGTAAAATACTTATATTTCTGAAATTAATTTCTACAAAAATAAAATAGAACAATATGAACACACACACATGAAACATACATACAATAATTCTAACATTCACATAAATTTTCTTATTATTTATACACAAAGTTAATAGAACTTTCTTGTTCCTAAAATTACATATTTCATTTAAGAAAATGCCCAGGTTTTCCCCTTCCTCGTCAATAACCTGACATGTTTTCTAGTCTCCTAGTCTAAGTCATACTACTCCCGACCTTTTATGCCTAGTTCCTAGTTCCTTGATAAGGCTTCTTTACCCCATCTAGTTTTAATTTCGCTCTGCAAGTCCAGAGATGACATCTGCATGCATCGCGCCTCTGTTTCCTGCCGGTTTATTTCAGATA
The DNA here is from genome assembly GCA_030762175.1 of Metallyticus violacea. Taxonomy (NCBI): domain Eukaryota; kingdom Metazoa; phylum Arthropoda; class Insecta; order Mantodea; family Metallyticidae; genus Metallyticus; species Metallyticus violacea. The sequence goes on from CM060833.1 coordinate 32,381,621, forward strand.
GCCGTGTTTGACTTTTTTCTCTACACTATATCTGTTTTCAATATTCTTCGGCCAAATATCGTTTAAACTGATTTTTTGACAATTCCCACTGTAAAAACCTGCCCACCATTTTGGGTAATGCTTATTGTTTAATTGGTGCCGGTAGCATATTGCCTCCGGGTTGTTTGTTATTATGTAAATATTCTTAGTCAGTATTTAATTTAATTTATTTTGCTGTAGACTGCAATTTCCCAGCATCCCCCTCCTGTAGTGTACCATAGTTTGACGTTCCTACCCCACCCTAGGATTCGCTTCCAGAAATCACATTGTAGTTTATTTAGACCGTCTATTTTATCCCATCCTCAAACCATTTCCATATAACAATGAGGACCTAACCATTGCCTCATACATAGTTTTAATATTTTGAGTCAAAGTAGGACAGAACTTCAGAGTGAAGGACGTGCGTTCCGCACTTTGTGATAAAAAAAATCAACCATGCATTTAACTACAAAAGGATTCGAATTGTATGTTGCAGGAATCTGTGTATTCCCTATGTCCCTGCGACCCATATTTAACACTGAATCAGTGTTGATTATTGTGAATCACTTGTACTTTCTGGATTTCTTATGTCTACACGTGCATGTTGTGCAAGTTCACGATGCCGTTTCAAGACGACTGCAACATCAGCAAAAGACCTGGTGTTACATAAGTAAAGTTTTTTAAATGGAGAATAACGCGTAACTTTTCTTTACTCCCAACCCACTTTCTTCTCGAAAAGTCTTTAACGATGTATTATCACTTCCTGTATGCTTGTAGTATTCAAATGAATAAAGGAATAATTTATCGCGATAAATATAAAGCTGGGACTAGCTACTGGTGTCTTCCGTAAATTATAAAAATGCTGTAAATAATCTTAAGGGAATAAGGTACTAAAGCGTTTCTGCTTTCACAGTAGACATTTTTAAATACCCCAAGAAATGTTGTTAATTTCTTTTTTTTTCATATTTTACATTTAAAGTAATAATAGGTATCACTATATTATTAAATTTATTTCTTACATTACATAATAATACTAAGTACACCATTGTAATTTTGTATGTTTTAAAGTCTCTTTATGGAATAGATCATTATGAAGTTTGGTTTTAATAAGTAGCAGATAAAAAATTCAACTTGAAAAAATTAATAAGGATTTTCTTTTTAACATTCAGTTTGTTCTAGTACACATTAAATAAACGTATTTACACTTATTTAAACTTGAATTTTTTAATAATATATTGAGAAAAGGATTTGTAAAAATCTCTCTCTTTTTGCTGCATTTATTTTCTAAAAATTCTTCACAAAATATTTTATAAACAATAGAGGACTATTTTTTTCAACTTCCGATGGGGCACAACAAAAAGACAAATGTGAATCACAAAATGGTTTTATTACCGGGAGTCAAGTACAGTCACAGTTACTTTTCTACATAGTCACCGTGAAGATTTAAGACATATGTCATATCGATAGACGAGCTTTTCAATACCCTCTTAATAGAAGGTTGCGCCAGCGTATGGAGATGTGTTTTTTGGGAACCCAGCGAGCACAATTTTTTCTATAACCCGGTGTACTGTAACAATCGTATACAGAGTTGACCTTGAAATGTCCTGAAATTCCTGCAGACAACTTGTAAACCTCCGTTTCTCCGGAAACACTTTATCAACTCGCTGAACAAGGTCTTCTCTAGCGACAGACCTGCGTCCTTGTCCACCTTCATCATGAGCATCAGTTCAGCCTTCTTTAAATTTCCTACACATTCACGCACAACACTCTCACTCATAGAGTTTGCATCATAAACACGGCTCATTTTGTAATGAGTTTCTGGTGCACTATTCCCTTCTGCCTGTAGAAACTTAGCACTCGCACTTGGTGGGACAATCAACCTTGCCGGCATGTTGAAGTAAGTACCTGTAGCTCAGCTCCAACTCATGTATTGAAATTAACCTTGACGGACGTATGGTGGAGAAGTAGCGCTGTAGTACAGTGCTCAGACCCGTCTCCTTATGCTTGTCTGGTCACGTAGCAGAGCGACAATTATTTGTTTCTTATTTGTAAGAATAACTTATTATTCAATACTTTTTGAATGCAAATCAAATGTTATAATTACAGCTTTCATAAGATATGTTCTACCATGAGGACAAATGCCTTTTTGATCGGAGCTTGAAAAAAAATAGCCCTCGTATTTTCTTAAGTGTGAGAAATGTATCCTGAAAGTTTGGCCTTGCCTTATTGTTACATCCGTATAATACAAGGATAATAATGCCTACACATTATTAGATGGTGCATAGTACAATAAAACGTTAAGGAAAATCCAACTAAATGTTTTAGATATTTCAAAATGTAACAACTAACACCAAAATAGAATACTTATATCATGAACACCTAGTCTATTTAAATTAATTACGATCTATACCCATTATTTTTATACCCAGTAAATATTACATTATATTTTATAGTTCCGTAAACTGTCAAATACAGAACAAATTTATACAATAGCAATTTAATTCATTACAAAGTTCGATATTAAATTACATTTCTAATGCTAATTGCAATAATGTTCGTTCATCCATATAAAACATAAAAAGAGCCAACTCCACCGGAACGACAATCGCATCATGGGAAATAGCGGCCACATTATCACATCACTCGGGTCAACTGATTAGTGTTTATGTTCTCTCTTAGTCTTTATACTCTCATTTTTATTTTAATGTTTTCAGAGTTGGCCTCGTGACTTTTGAATACATTTAAATTACGTAATAGGATGCTAATACCGCACTTACCACACCACGAGTAGTGTCGACCGTTAACACAAAATTATACCCTCAAAACGCTGGCGTGTGCAATCAAATCTTTGTTGACACTTTCTCTTGTGTGCGGAACAAACTGTCACTCTGTGTTAATTTTTTTCCCAAACTACAAACGCAAAACGAATAATAATAATAAAAGAGAGTGACAGTCCGCCTGACAATGTTTGCCAACTAACCAGCAATTAAATTTCCCAAAAGGCTATTTTATTCTCTTATTGTCTGAAGGGCCATATGGTTTTTAGATGAAAGAGCCTCACAATTAATCAAACGCAATTAATCCCTTGTTGTTGTTGTTTTTTTAATTTAAGAGACAGACTTGGGATTAGCGAAACATACAAACACTGAGTGATATTTAGAAACAGGGTGTACGAAAAATGCGTCTAATAACAACAGGAACATTATATCGATTGATTTAAGTATGGGAAGCAACATTCCAGACAGAGATATCTTAACACATCTGTCTGTCTGCCAAAAGCAATGAAAGCAACGAAAGACGCTTATCAATAATGTTATTTACTGATTTTACCTACTCTATACATGTTAAGCATTTAATAATAAGATTTTAATAGTTTTAAAATATATGGGACAGGGAAAAATATAAAAATGTAATAAAGATGCCAGAGAAGGATCGGCATGGATCAGAATAGATGTTATCAAAATGAAAGGCCTAGGCGGAAGGACTTATATAGAAATACATACACATTTGTGGAGAAAAGAACAATATCTGGCATAGTTGAGGCAGAAATCTTCAACAGAATGAACATTGAATTTAAATTCAGAGAAAATATGCAAAAAAAAAAAAAAAAAAAAAAAATAGGAAGTTATTTAGGGAATGTGAGGAAGAAATGGTTGAAGGAGGGTTAAAGAAATTAAATGAAAGCGGAAAACTAATATAGGTGAGGGTTTTAATTATGCGAATGAATCCAATATCCTGATAAAATACCGTTTTGGATAAAATCAGTAACTAAACTGAAATAAAGTGTTAGTAGAAACATTTAAAATGAATAAATATAAAATAGTATAGGGTGACAGGTTCATTGTATAATTCTGTATACTGCATTTTACTTTGTATTTATTATATTTCTTATTCATTAACTCGTGTATGATACACACGACAATGGACAACTGTGCTTACTCCCAACAACAGCTCCATCACCCATCTCAAATAATCGCCCCCCTCGAAGTACTGGTGGGAGCTGTAGAGATGACCAGTCAGAGGAATGTGTTGACAACGTCCAAATGTTCACTATTAAAGTACTGCTTTTGTTAACGCAAAGAGATCGATCGACTCTTAAGTATTTGAACAGATGATATATACATGCAGTGCGTAATGTTTTACTTGGCAGGTACCGCATACGTCGGCATGGGATGGGCCATTTTTCCTACGAAACCAAGACATAGCTTATGCCATTCAAATGGGTAGAGGGTATGGGCATATGCTTTTACGGTCCAGGAGCTCCAATTACACATTTATCCTGCAGTGAACTTGATGTATGCGATTAGCGTGGCCCCTCCTCCACCCATTGGCTGCTGTGGGAGTTAAATACCCCACCACTTGTCTATATTCTTCTTAGGAAGTCCTCTTTTCTGCTGTACTACTTTCTATTGGTGCAGTCGGACGATCACCCTCTATTAGGTCTTATCTGTTTGGATATACATTATAATCGTCCCACAAGACTATGATGTACTAGGTGACCGCAAGCTAAAAGTATCGACCATACTCCTCCAGGCTCGCTTAACGTTGGTGGCGACCATACCAGTTTCCCTCAAGCAGTAGAGGCGACAAACGCCCTCGCCTATGTTACAGCTCGTACTCCGTTAAACTGTACGCTTCATCCCACTGCTATGGCGATCCGTCGTTCTAGGGGGCTCACTGCCCGGTAAATACGAAAAGTTTGAAAATAAAAACCGGAACAAAAAAGAAATGTTACAGGTTGTCGTAAATGGGGGAAAGACATGCAAAGTAGCAAAATAAAAAGAGTTTGCAACTTTCAGTGAACATAGTCAACAATCAGCCAACTGAGCAATGAAAATACCACGAGCCTGTCGTTTGTGGCTGCGCCGCGGACCGCCAACAATGCATACTTAGGTTACATTCGCGAACGGCATTTATTGGTTTATTTTCCGTTTGTTCTGCATTACTGAAGCAAATGCAGTGTCGCTTAGCTTGGATATGACATCAAGTCTAGTACGGTGTGTTTGATTCTGGTCTCGTGTCACTTCAAGTATTAGACTATAATAGCCTGGTTCTAGCAGTTTAATTTTGGTGTTTTTTTTTTTAATCCTCCTTATTTTTTCTTTTCTTTTCAAATCGACGCCATTTAAAACTAGTTATGCACATTTGAGCGGTGCGCAAAAATGAAGAAAAAGAGAGAGATTGAAAGATCATTTTCAAAAATTAGTGCAAATAGACTCTTTCTTTAATACTAATTCAGAAATAATAAATGAAAATTGTAATAGCCCAAGTTCTGGTAGGTAGTCTATTTCTCTAAGAACAATTGACAATAATGTAAATTCAAACAGTGGCACAAAGAAGAATATTAATGGTGAATATGAAGAGTGTGTGAATCTTGATATTGATAAGAGGCCTGAAATGTCTACTGAAATTGAGAATGGAAATAATAAGTGCCCAGTAAAAGGTAAGTACTTCTTTTGATGATACTACTAATACTAGAGAGAAAATTCCTACTGATCGTGCTAATTTTCCGTATATTTAAATGAAAAAAGAGGAGTTTATTATACGGTATGAGCTTTTCAAACTCCAAGGCCCACTTCCGAGAAATTAAAAATAATATTATGTTCCTCCATGACTTACTATGAAATATTAACAAAATCTCAGTTAAAATGACAAGAGAATGGCTCTGTTATTCTAGAAAAGGGGATTTTTTATTGGGAACCATGCTGGTTATTTGCTAAAAGGAGTTCAGCATCCTTAAAAATTGCCTGAATAAAGGGCATTCTGATTGGCATGGCTTATCATAACAATTTTAACACATGAAATGCCTTATTCCCATCTGGAGGCATGTGTTGTTTGTAATGTCTGGAAAAGAAAAGAAATTGTAGATTGTAATCTGGAATTTGCATTAAAGAATAAATCAACACATAAACAATGTCTTGATCGAAACATTATCAACATCCATCTAGCATTACGAGATCACACAGAAGAATTTGGGAACGCTCAATGTGGAAGTTTTTTTGTCATTGGAAACCGAAATTCTAAATTCAATGGATGAAAAATGTATCTCATTAACCAAATGCCGTGACCAAAGTTATGACGATGCAGCGTATAAGTCGGACCTGTAACGGAGTAAAAGCAAGGGTTGAACAAAAACAGAAACAGCTAAACATGTTCACTGCGCCGCATATAATTTGAATCCAGTTCAAAATGACGTCGTTAGAAATGTACATTTTTTTTATATAATTCGAAGACTTTGTTTTCAAAGTACAAAGCGACACGAAATGCTCTCTAGCGCCTTACTCTTTAAAAAATCTTTGTGCTATACATTGGTCCTCAAGATTGGACTCAATAAAAGCTTAAGACGCGCTTATTTAAATGCTATGAAGAGAGTTGGAATCAAAGAATACCAAAGACTATAATGAAGCAAGAGCTCTTAAAAAAAATGGAAATTTTGAATTTGTTTTTCAAGTTGTCCTGCATTCCAAAACCTTGAAACTGTTAATTTGATATCAAAATTACTGTAATCAACGACTTTGATCTTTCCCGAGCTTCAGCGTTACTCCAAACTGCTGCAAATTTGCTAACTGACTACATAAATAACTTCTAACTCCCGTATGACTCTTGCAAAATAATGGGGAGTTGACGTCAAATTTGAAACAAGACATTCCGCAAAACTAGAAAGGCATTTTGAGAAATGGCTCAAGACAAACATCTGTCAGATCTTGAATAATATTTTCAAGTAAACGTGTTTCAATTGACATTATAATCAAATCAAAAGTCGGTTCAATTCTGTTAAATGAGGTGATCTGTTTAGTGTACTCACCCCAGAGTTTCTATCTACTGCACAAGACGAGGAGTTGCATAATAAAGCACAACATTTATCAATGCGGTATGTCGAAGACTCAGAAGATGTTTCATTTCAAAGGTGCATTAAACAACTAGGTAAAAGACAAAACGCTGTTCGAGATATGGCACATCTCTTGAAATCGAAAATTACGCTTTAGTGTCAAATATATCAGACGTTTGCACTGCTTTCATTTTATTTCTCTCTGAACCTGTAACTATTTCGTCAGCTGAGCGACTCTTTTTCAAAATTAAAACTAATAAAGACATGTTTATGTAGCAACATGTCACAAGCGCAAGTGAACTCAATATTTTAAGTATCAAGTGTGAGAGACACGAAGAATTGACTTGAGTGAAATAGTAGAAACTTTTGCCTCAAAGAATACTAGACGTCTTCCCCGCTTCTAATGATCCTTAAGGATTCTACATATTACAGTGTGCCTACTACATTTTGAAGTATCCTAGCAACTAGGAAATAATAAGAAATTATTTTCTAATTTCTTAAGCCACCATCTGTATAATAATAATAATAATAATAATAATAATAATAATAATAATAATAATAATAATAATAATAATAATAATAATAAAGGCAAATTAAAATGTCTTCAACTCCCCCAAGTTCTTATCACCTTTTAAATTTGATATTTCCGCCATCAAAGATGTGCTTGAACACGAAACGCTTTGTTAAGGGGCCAAAATTAAACTTTGTAGGGGCGCCCATCCTTTCTCCGTTATGCCATTGTCCCCAAGGTATGCCTTTTAAAATAAATACTATCGGGAAAGTTGACCCTACACTACCTCTGCATCTCCAAAGTAAGCTGTGTTATCACGTTGGAGGTCAATAATTCGAACCCCTTTTATACCTATATGCACGATGTATTGCTTTTGTTGGGTTAGGTGGATGTTTCTTGAAAAAGTGTGGAACGCACACCCATCATCATATCCGAAGCGATGGCATAGGCCCCACAGCGCCCATGCTGTGTCTTAAAAAAGGATCAATTTGCAATCAGTTTAAATGACGCGTACACACTAAAGTGTGTTGCTAAAGAGTTAATTATCTAACCATCTTCGTAAATAAATACATACTATTGTGAGACCGTCAAGGTACGTATTCAGGTGAATTCAAACTGCCACGGGTGGCCTAGGTCGTTAAGGCGCGAACTCGTGAGCGGGATGTCTGAAGTTCGAATCCCGCCAGGATCGTCATCCCTGACTGAGGTTTTTTCCAGGTTTTCCTCAGTTCTCATAAATGGCAAATGCCGGGAAGGTACCACAAACTTAGGCCTTTTCTTCCTTAAAACATATCCTTTTCCAATATATCATTTCATCTCATGTGTTATCAGTGTTAGCCACGTGTGCTGCTTCAGTAGTAAAAACGGGCGTTAAACGCTAATAAAAAATGCGAATTCAAATACATGACAAAAAGAGAGAAGCAGGATTTAAATACGGGCGTCAGCGGCTGTGTAGTCCAGAGATAAAACATTGCTTGAGCGGACAAGTTTTATGCCTCAAGCTCGACACATAGCACCTTCTATAAGTGCTTTGCATTTAAAATGGACAACATGTAACGTGTGTTTTTTTTTTTTCTCTTGCTATTTGTTTTACACATATTTAATATTGTATTTGTAATTGCTTCTGCAATATATTTTAGAAATAATTCGCAATGTGGCGAAATAATTTTGCTACGAAGTTAATACCACAAAACAAATCTATGTGGTGGAAGACCAAATAGATAATTTATAATTTATTTGGGTTATGATTATGTTCTGTTTGGAACTAGTAGAAATAAATTCTAAGAATATAAAATTGAGTTCACTTATTATTATTATTATTATTATTATTATTATTATTATTATTTCCTTTTCATACACTCTAAATATGCAAACTTACTAAATTTCCTATCTTTAATACTTACAAATGTATTACACATTTTATTAACAGAGATTTAGGTGGTGAATTATTTCAAAATTTTAATTCTCCATAATCCACCTCTGTTTTCAGATACGTTTATCAAATTAACGGATTATAATGTCGACGTCTACCAGACGCTAACCGCTTTAACGTACAACTCCACGAGTATCCGAGATTCGACAGTAACTGCATCTATTCCATCATTAGGTAATTTGTGCCTGAGACCTTCTTAACTGGCCTTGGCTGGGTTAGAGTTCAACACAGTATCAGACTAGTGCCATCTCTTGTTGCTTTTTCTGTTGCCTTAATTTTGTTGCGTAGCAGAAACAAAAGACAGAGGTAGGAGGGCTACAAGTGAATGTTTATTAATGAGGAGCAGCTTCGGTGCTAAGAAAGGCTGGTGAGTGGAAGGAAAAAGAAATAAAAAAAAAGAAAAGAATAAAAAATTCGAATGTACTGACTTTCAATATCTTCTTGAAAAAAGGGGCTTTTATAATTACGAGGGAAAATAAAAACATGAAAGATGCTATCCCAGCACGTTTCTTATTACATCTTCTAAAAATATACGATGTAGGATCCATAAAATTTCCTGCCTTTTGGGCAGGAAACATCGTTAACTTTGCTTGTTATTATTCAACAATCGCGCAAAGTTCATGTCTGTCAGTATCTTGGAGAGAGCCATGTGAGTATTTATCATCGTCTATTTTAATGAAAAGCACATAGTCTTCTTTGGAAATAGTCATAAATGGGTGTACCTGTCTTGTCTTAACCTCATTTGCAAAGGAGTCAAAACATAACATCCTGCTCACACCAATCATTAAAACTCTTTTCATCTCGCTCCAAAACGTTCTTTCGGGTCTTTCCTTTCATTGCTAATCTTAACTATTATATGGTCGTAGATCAGGCAAACGTTTACAAAGTAAATGTCCTCTCTAACCACAAATGTTGATACGCAATGTTTAATACACGCTACACTTTTCAATTTCATCATTAACTTCAAAAGCACACACTTTATCCACTCCTTTAATTATTGTTATTTAGGAAATGCAAATGTGGTATTATACAGTGTACTGCCATAATTAAGACATACAAGAGCAACCCATGTTGTACTAAATAATTTCTATTGCACAAGTTTCTGATGTGTTTTCACTTAATCAATATTAACGAAATAAAAAAACAATGAAATAACCGCTACTGTTGATTTATTTCAACTATAAACACTGTAATAAACCAAGTAACTGCAACCAAACAAATTACTGCAATCAAACAAATTAAAAACAAACTATGTAATTAACTGTACGGAACACATTTTGCCAACATTTTATCTACCGATACCTCTTTGGGGTCTGGTAAAATCGGCCTTGGTAAAGCTTTCCCTAAGCAGTGCTGATTAGGGCGAGAAAACATTGAACATGTATTACATAAGGACCGACCAGTAAGGTGCTGATACAGGAATCCATTTTTTGAAAAAGAGGTGTAGAATACAGGAAACTATATATAAAAGAAATTTCTACGAGGCTGGGACTCTCAAAACAGTAATCTTTAGCATTCTTCATGAAAAAGGTCAGTACAAGTGGGTATCGCAACTTCTCTTGGCAATCAAAAACAACCAGTCCATGAGAAAGATCATGGTCACAACTTTCTGGAAATTCAGGGAAACTGTATTAGTTGACTTCAGAGAGAGAGGAATGTCAACGCAGAGTACTACTACAGCCTTCTACATAAACACTGTGAGCAGTAAGTAAGAAAAGAACCGTGGCATACTGAGATATTGCATTCGCTTTCTGGTTGACAATGTACCAGTGCACATGATCAATATTGTAAAGGATGCTGTGAAGACTAATCTAACCTTACCTTACTTAACCTAACCTATAGTCAAGACCTGGACCTAGGCTATTACATTTTATCAAAATTGAAAAAGACGGACGAAGAGAAAAATTAATGAAGAAAATAGGGTAAATGAAGTCGTTTTCGAACTATTTTTTTTTTCAATGACATAAATGCTAATTCAAACAATGAAAATTGTTTTGATAATGTTGAATTATGGCATGATAGTTTTCATTCTCTTATCTATAAAGTAAGTTAAACCTAAACCAGAAAGTTGTGGAATCTATCTTGTAAAAAAGTTCAGGTATTTCCACTAGCTCATCAACTGACAATTAGATACGCCTATCGACACTTTTTTATAACGCTATATATGCCGTTGCTAAGTTGAAGAAGAGGACACTGTTGTGCTGTAGAAAACTATGCACTTGAAATTAAGGGGCCATGAATATACGACTTCGTCGGTAAATAACATGCGTCTAGGTGCCAAATAATCCCTTTAAGTCGGCCATGGACCCAAACGAGGGCTCTGTATATTCTAAATTTCAGAAATTTTCTACTTTGCTTTACTCTCTTTCAAGATTTTTCATGCATTACACTGCACAAAGACAAATATGACCAGTGTTTCTCTTTCCCAAATGTTTGTTTTACAATAACCAGGTTGAAAGTATTGTAACTACTTCTTAAAGCCTTGCGTTTATCAACGACCTGGCTGCAAAAGGAAGCTTTGTTGAGACTGCAGGGAGGAGTGCATTTGAACATACGCAGATTAGTGCATTATTCCAGATGGAGCTGTCTAGGCGCAATGTTTCAGTTATCATTTCCTATGATTTCAAAAGGGATTTAAATTTAAAATGTCAATACATTTTGCGGAATGTATAACTTTAGTTGGCACAGTTGAGAACTGATATCGAAAATTTAAAAGGGAGTGGGAAATTCAAAAACCAAATCCCCTTTCAGTCCCTCACATGCAGCAGTCACTTCAGAAAATATCGATATTATAAGGAGAACTGTGTAAGAAAATTCCAAAGTGTGTTCTTTTGATATTGAACGAACTCTAAATATTCGGTCAATGAAAGCGCCTACATCTCAATCTCATCAAGCGATGTTTCAGTTGGATTCCACAACGCCGGCTGAAGTTGGAAATTGTCACATAGGAACTGTTCCAACGCTAATTACATGATCTGCTTCCAGAGATCTTCGAAGTGTCAACTCCAATGAGGTTTATTGAGCTAAGGGCCAGCAAAGCCTAACTGCGTACTAGGAGATTCCATTCATTACAGCCGTATACCGCAAGTGTAGGTAGCTTGAACGAGGCGTGTCAGCGAGTGGTGGTGTGTTCGTGTGTTACTCAGTTCTTTCATTCTCTGTGTGTACTAATTGTTCTTCTTTGATTAGGCCACTATACATAGTCTTGAAAAACGAGTTTCATGCGAAAAAGGATTCTTGTAGAGAAGTGCTAAGACAATTCGCAAGAAAATATCCGGCAGAAAATTGTTCGCCAACTTATTAAAAAGTTATAAGAGACAGGATCTCTCAATGACAACAACTGTGGTGTGCTTACGAAAGAAAAATTGGATGCAATACAAAATTTCCCATGCAGACGCCGGCAACGTATTTGTAACAAAGGTGCATCATTTTCAACATCTCTTATAATATAAGCTTTTAATTATTACTATTAGTATTTATTGTAGTATCATTTTATGTTTTCAGTAAAAATAATTAAAATAAAAAAATTTAAATGCGGCGACAATATATCCTTTTTCCCGGTGCAGCCGCGTTCAGGCGGTCCACAACTCAAATAATCTCACTGTATTAGAACAAGTGTCATCATCTTTTCTTATTTATTGCCTTGCCTTGCCGGCAGTTTCGGCTGGCAACAAAACTGATTGTTTGCTCTGTTCGAATAAACATAGTTTTTGGTTTCAAATTGGGGATAGAGCAAGCCATCATTCTTTGCTTGGTGTTAAGATAATATATTTTATTTTATATCATTACGACGGTGTCTCTTTTATATCGTTACCATTTAATTTCGTTCTTTATTTGATAGCGGTTAACTTCCCTACCATATTGTACCAGTGACCCAGGTATTTAGAAATTCGTTGTAAATTTGGATAATGCATCAAAATGCTGTTGTAAAATGTTCTTAAATACAGCTATTTTTGTACCAAGCATTCTTGAGGAAATTTATTATTCAATTTCATCTTCCTCTTTATTTCATTTTGCGAAATGTAAAAAATGTTATGGTTAATATTTTAGTTCTCCTATCCTGCTCTTGTAATTATAATATAAAAGTGTGCTACCTTTTAACGAAATTTTATTGAAGAGTGCTTTTGTTGAAATTGTTAATATTTTCATGCATGTTTTTAATAAATTGTAGAATATAGTTTCTTTCTCTCTTGGTACATAGTACAAGTATTTTCCACAAATCCTTATGGTTTATAGCACAATTAAGAGAAAGATGTTACTTGCATTTCCAATTGGTAGCACAGCTCGTGTCAGCATATAAGATCAGCACAAAGTTTTTCCATATTCCAATTACTTGCATTTTGAAAAGTATTTCAGTTGTTCTTTTACAGTTAAGGCAACATCACGTTCTGAAAACCGATAATGAAACATATAAATGCCAAGTTTATGGCTTGGTTATTGAGCGCGCATAGTATATCATAGTCGTGGTGCAGAAAAAAAATTGTGTGATTAAAATCTGTAGTTAAAGAATTATTGAAAATATTTCACTCGTTACTTGCTGAAACATGAATATTCATGATATTCAAATATTCCGTAGAGTTATTGACGCCATTAATTTTCTTAATAGAGCATTTCCCTGCGGTTTTCATTTCCAATATTTTCCTAATTGGCAAACTAGTGAAGAGTGTTGCCAATTAAAACTCCCGTTTTTTTTTATCAATCCTTATGTATAAAAACAATCAATATAAAATATTCTCATGGTCAATGGCTAATAATAATCCGTGTCAAATGCCTCTGTACTAAATAAATATTAATTTATGTAATGCTTTTGAATTTTTTAGCGTCTTAGTACCCATCAGGGTTAAATATCTCAGCAATATGAACCATTATCTATTCATCGTAACTTTTAAGTAAAATATTACTCCGCGTTTCCCGCTTTGCCTCTCCCTTTTGTTGTTACTGACTCTTAACGTTACCAACTCAAAGAAACGCCTGTAAACTCGACCACTTTGTCATGATTTCATCGTCTGTTGTGCACATGTATTTACGTGTCTTTAAAAATTTTCATTCTAAGTTAAAATTTAAATCAAAATCTCTTAAATACAGAGTGAATCATCTAAAACTACCACCGCAAAAATCTCTGAAACGAAATGTGCTATTATGCGGCGTTTTCTCCAGTAGACCAAACCAAGATTCCAATAATTTTTAGAAAGTATTATTTCTAGCACAAAGTTACATGCTTTCTAATGGAACAATGCCAATTTACTTGAAGATAATAAAACTAAATGAGATTAGCATCTATCTCTCTCTTTGTTCTTCTTCTTATTTTTATTTATTTATTTGTTTATTTTTTACCAATCCAGATTTTAGGTCAAGAGAACTCTCATGATCGTTTGTCAAAAAGCATTATGTTCCTCCTTTGCATTTTGATTACAATTTATATATGTTGCCCTTATGCTGGATGTGTGTCTGAATATCTCTCGGCGAACACAGTACAAGAAAGCATGACATTCTTTCTACATTCCCATAAACCAATTCATGTCGCTTTTTCAGCATCAGTAAATACCACTGTCTCCTGCGGTACACTCTACCTCTATGACACATTGTCGCAACCGCCGTGTAGCCTACTCGCGATTTCCAAAACTCCCTATAGTTATAATGACCGCGTGGCTGCGACGGGGGCGGGGCAGTCTCCTCTTAAATCCTCCTCTTAATCTGCAAAATATTACATGATTCAATTATATACTGAGATTCCCTCACACATTTATACCTTAAGTAAGTTACACGATACGATAAACTGTGCTGAGTGACGTACAAGGAGAGATGTAGTGAAAAAGTCCTCTTTTCCCTTAAATCTTCCCCAAGACTTTACGCTGTCTCTGTTAGCATCCTAACTTATCTTGTCTTGAAATTCTCGACAACTCACGCCCCTCTCATCTATCTAGAGCCAATCCGCAAAGTCAGATGGTAATCTAACAGTATGTTATAATAATGCGTTAAAATATTCTCTAATTGTTAACACATTATGGGCCACAATGTCGAACGTATTGACAGGAATGTGTCACTGCATTTTATTTATATATAACATACCTACGGCTATTGGATCTTCTCTTTTGTCCTACCAGCCTAATAATAATTACACTGAATTTCGGTCACTCTCTCGAATAGTGTGTAACGTCCGTTTTTGCTACTGAGGCATCACAGACTGTGGACACCGATGATACACGAGATGAAATGATAAACTGCGAAATGAGTATTTTTTTTAAGGAAGGAAGCGTTCCAGGCCTAAGTTTAAGGTACCTCCCCAGCTTATGTCATTTATGAGAACTGAGAAAAATCTGGAAAAAAACCTCATTCAGGGAGGACGGTCGTGGAGGGAATCGAACCCCAGACCTCCCGCTCACGAGTCCGTGACCTCGGCCACCCTTGGCGTTTATTTCAGTGACAATAGCACAGTAAAACATTAGTTGCAAATGAATGTGGTAATAAACACGAACAATGGGAAATACTAACGCAATAAAAACGTACAAGGAGTAACAATAACAATTAATACGCACATAAACCTATGTAGATTAGAAAGACTGGATATTAACACACTAGTAAAACATATGCAATAAAAGTAAATATTATTATTACGATTATAGGAAAATAGCAATAGGAAGAACAAGAACAATAACATGATAAATTCTACCACAAGATACAACAAATAAATATCTGTCTTGCAAAATGTAAGGTGTTCATATTTTTAATTATATTAAACAATTTTTTTATTAAATGCTCCTAAAGTCTGACAGTCTTCGACATCCTGAGCCAATAAATTCCAGGGATGGGCACTGGGTGAAAGATGATGAGCTTTGTTCGGTACAGTATAATGATAGTACGTGGTGAGTTTCAAAGTGTACAGGAAACAAGTTGTGATTTCATTCAATACATTTATTTGAGAAGAGAATGGGATTGATTAGTTTGTAACAGTTCTTTCTCATTAAATGTAAACATACATGATTATAACAATAAGTGAAATTAAAGATGCTATAGATGAAATAATATTTCAAAAGTTTGGCAATCTGAATGTCGACGGAAATGTAAACACAAACCAACGTATACTGTCGCGGTAGGCAGAATGTTAGAAGTTCTAATGCTAATGTTTCGGCAATTATTTCACTAATACTCTGTAGTTAATGACACTGCAACACCAATAGTGTGTGATAATACAACAAAAACAATGCTTACTGCTGTAACAGAAAAATGGAACTGACTGTCCGAGCCCAACTGTCAGTATGGGAAGTGTTTGTTACAGAGGGTCGCTCCAGTTAAGGAAGGACGTTCTTTCTTACCATGTTTCATGGCAAGAAATCCCTTACTGCTCTGATAACAGTATTAAAGGATGAGTTTAGTATTTTGGGACTTTTTTTTAAAAAAAGATGCTGTTTAAATACAAAAATAATTATACAAGTTTTATAACAAGAAGGAATTACATACAATTTTAGGTGCTCAGTACTTTAAAACAATTATTTATGGCTATAGTGCTTAAATTAATATTCAGTTACCCGTAATAGTGTGCAATGCAATTCACTGTTTTTATTAAATTTTTAAGTGACTTCTGACTTTTTACTGCCTGAACATCCGATCTCTAAACACAAGCAAGTTTAAAAGCAAAATTAACACAATCAGATTGTATGAGTTGCGCTCGGTAGGAAGAACTGTCTTGGGTTTAATTTGATCACAACCGACTAAATATTTGAGGCTACTGTTTTGAATGTTTACTGTGCTAAATCTTGATTGTTTGCTTAGGAGTTTCGCACTAGCCACCAGCAATAAATAGAAGTATCGCTCTCAATAAACGAATCAAAGTCGAGATGGTACGAATACAACAAATTCGTTAGTTTACTTGAGCACCGTGTTATTTACAATATCTATAATTAAAATCTCATTGATCAATCGAGTATCATTGAGCTCTTTCATTGGCTTAAAGACTTCAAATGCAATTATCTCATTAGTCATTATATTAAAGGTAATAAAATTTTAGTAATAATGGCACGTCGGGGCATAAAATCTTCGTGTAGACAGCTTTATTGGCCAGCACTCAACGCGTTCTTATACCGGATTGATACTTCAGAGAAATATTCACTGTGATTAAAATCTTCCCCACAAATGCCAATGTGCTCATTTTCCTGGCAGAGATTGTTTTACCACTTTCTTATGCTTTCAGCAGTGCTATAATCCGCGTTGGATGGCACCCAAAGAGATTCGCCGAGAAATATGAAGGAAATGTAATTGCCTGTGGAAATCTGTTCCATGGTAACACAGCTCCAAGAGGCATAAGTGTCTGCTAAAACAGCTTAGGCCTAACTGGTCTGTTCAGAATAAAATTTAGTTAAGTGGAAGACCTTATGTGAACGCTTATGATAGTATTTCTACAAATAGTTGAATGTGCCCTAAGGTCTGTCCAATATATATTTAAGTTTGATTTCAATAAAAAACGCATGAAAAAATAATTTTGATTTGCGAACTAGCCTCTTTATTCCCAAATACTCGCGAATTATTAGCCTTTATTAAATGAATACATTCGGTAATTTTTATTTTTTGCCCTTTTCTAGAAAATAGATGAAAAAATACTTACAGATATAGTCATACGTAGAGTTTCCACTGTAATTAGTCAAAAACAATACATGTCCCGATTTTTAGATAATATTATAAAGTTTGCATTTTGTCTACAATTTAGTACAATTGTTTACAGTATATTGCAATTTATCCTAAAGGGTTTAAAATTTCGAACCCTGGTCATATGAATATGCCCCATACTAAGAGGAACTTATCAGGTTAGTAACTTTTTTTTTTTTTTTGAGTAGTGTTTAACGCCCGTTTTCACTACTGAGGCACCACAGGCGGTGGACACTGGTGATACATGAGATGAAATGATAAATTGGGAAAGGATATTTTTTTTTTTTTTTAAGGAAGGAAGCGTTCCAGGCCTAAGTTTAGGTACCTCCCCGGCATTTGCCAGTTATGAAGACTGAGGAAAACCTGGAAAAAACCCCAGTCAGGGAGGATGATCCTGGCGGGATTCGAACCGCAGACCTCCCGCTCACGAGTCCGTGCCTTAACGACCTCGGCCACCCGTGGCGGTGGGTTAGTAACTGCAAGAACTGTTACGAGTGAGTACAAGTTTCACTTCAAACATTACTGTAACTCAAGTCAATCCTCAGTATAAAATAACGAATATTGTGTGTCAGCGAGCTTAAATGCGAGTCTATGGACTAACACTGGTTGCGTTCAAGTGCGGACGTGTAGCCCTTTGTGTCTAATTTATGAACCGCTGAGGACGACTTTGAAAGTGCAGCCACAACACACGCACAAGAGAGAGAGAGAGAGAGAGAGAGAGAGAGAGAGAGAGAGAGAGAGAATTATTGCATAGTAAAGTTAGTATTTTTATTTTTACGGAAAGCATAAAAGCATAATATTTCAAACTGATAATAACAGACCTTTGTTATAGATATGTTGAAAATGATGTCTCTCAGCGGCAATACATTGCTAGCATCTGAGTATTAATTTAAGTATTTCTTTTAACTTTTCTTCCGTAAGTGCAGAGGGGTTCGGAACATTGGAACATTTTTGTCATTGATAGACCCTGTCTTTCTAATTTTTAACAAATTGGCGGGCAGTTACCCTACCTGGAACACAATGGCCTTACTATTTCTCTGCAAGAATTCATTTTCAATAACGCAGAACGCACAAGGACTCCCTTACAGAGGTTGTGAGCATCAAATTAGATACAAATAGGTATCTGCATATGCATTACAGAGTTATTTGACATGTTGACAGAAACTCTAAAATTGTTATATTTATTCACTGATTTTGATAACCTATACATCATTCAGTATTGTTTAAGACACAGAAAATACAATTGCAGGCATTAATTAAAAAATAATAAAATTCACTTTTACATTTCTTACTTCTTAAAACTGATTTAATCACATGTTTACGTTCAATTGTACTAGATTCTATTAATTGTACGGGTAAAAAGGCATATTATATAAGTTTGATATTTTTTATGACATAACTCACGGCATTCTCTATTTCCCTTTAATTTTAAAAAAGATAATGAGGCCTTGGAAGGCAATGCCTCATGAACATTACTTTTTCCGAATCGCAGATGTCTGACCCGTTACTAAGCAACTGGCAATATAGATGACATTCCAGATAGAAATACTGTAGGTGAAAATCTGCGTCGTCAGTTTATGTGCGTGTAATTATCATTCAACGAGTCTCTTTTTGTCTATTTTGGGTATAAATTGTTATAACCCGAACAATCCAATCCGCAAACTGGAGTGCAATTTGATAGAAGTTATGAACAGAGAAACCTAAGTAAAAGTTCTTTTTCTTTTATCGTTTTCCATTTCTAGATTAAATGAAAACCAGATAAAGGAATCTATGAAAAGAAAATGGCAGGTTGAGAATGTTCAACTCCATTATAGAAACCAGCTTACCGCTGAATGAACGCCTTCGAAAGCAGCAAGCAGATAAAATGATAATGGGATTGCATACTGGCAGAAGGGATGTCTTTTATCTACTCGCGTCTGAGGCTAATGTATATTGCATTCTTACTGAGCACTTGAAATTCAGAATAGATTTGGTCACACAAAATATAGTTATTAAAAGGCAATATGCAAATATCAAGATCTGATGTTACGACATAAAATATATGAAAGATAAATGAGGCCAAACAAATCCACAGTAATTCTTTAAAGAAAAGTACATTGGATCAAATACTATATAATACAAGAAAGTTTGTCAAGCAGGAGGTGCGTAAACTAAGCGAATTTCAATAAATTTTAACAAAAATGAATATAAAATCCAATTTATGCCTTATTAATTAATGAAATGAAATAAGTTGTGGCATTACTGTGTGGTATTAGGGGAACAAAACTTATAAGTATCACAAAAGAGAAACCACATTTTTGGAATTATTATTATTGAAATTAAACCAAAAAATTAATGACATATTATTAATTAAATGAAATATATGAGGATAAACAAATCTATGCTGTGTGAGTATTTTAAAACATTTTTAAATGTAGCCATATTTATGAATACTTATGATATTTTAATATCGTCTTTACATTCATTAAAACAGAAAGAAATAACAGATAATACGTTGCGTATTTAAGAAAATGTTCATATGTTCCAATAAAATAAAAACATGTTACTATTCAGAAACAATTATAATGTATAAAGAAAAAAAAAACAATCGAAATTTACATCGATTTTCATTGGCTTTGAAATTTAATTTAAATGTTACTGCAGCAAAAACATGCAACGCAAACGTTTTCTGAAGGTTATTACAGAGCGTTCTTATATACAAATATAATTCTCACAAACATATTAGATTAATATTTGACATTTACTATCTTCACGACGATGCTTTTGTTAAATATAAAATATAGGCATAGCTATAAATATAGTTTACATGCTGAATTAATTTGTCCTTTTATTTTAAAACAATAGAGAGAATATTAAACACAAGATCTCTTTAAATTTCGATTTTCAAATATATCCCTACTCCTAGTGTTCTAATTTTCCTAATTTTCGGAAACTATTTTTTCTTATTATATTTTAAGTGGTATATACCGAATTTTATTGTGAGGAAACAAATTGCTAGAATGATTTTTAAAGTTTGAGTTTCAGATAAACCCATCCTACTGGACGAATTTACTTGATTTTCAGAAACTGCATTTAAATGGTATATACGGAGTTTCGTTGTGAAAACAAATATTAATGCGGCTAGAGCGATTTTTAAATTTTGGGTTTCAGGTCACCCCCTTATTGAGAATTGATTTCACTGATTTTCAGAAACTATTTTTCTCATTTTATTTCAATAGCATATACCGAATTTCCTTTAAGAATATTTAAAACTGCGGCCGCTAGTACGATTTTTAAATTTCGCTTTAACCTCCACTAGCTTTTAGGTTTAACCTCACTCCTAATGGCTCGATTGCCCTGATTTTCGAAAAAATGTATCCATTTATTTTAAAAAAATCTACCGATTTTTGTTACGAAAAAAAATGCGGCCGTTAGAGCGATTTTTCAATTTTCACTTTAGGTTAACCCCACACCCCAATGGTCCAATTTTGCTGGTTAACGAACTCGACGAATCGTTTATGAATTGATGATTACATGCTGAGTTTGTTTGAGAAAAAAGAATTGCAACTACTAGGGCGAAAAGGGAGAAACACACACAGATATATATATATATAGGCATATATAGATTTTTATTTTAATTCTAAGGTGCCTAGAGGTACGAACCATGCAGATTTGGATATATTATAATATGATCTGTATTTATGTCTATAAATCTATAGACATAAAGACATTCCTTCGGAATTCGCTGAAAGAAAAATAAATTAGCAAAAAAATTGCAAAATTTTCACGGTGCG
This sequence comes from Metallyticus violacea, assembly GCA_030762175.1. Lineage (NCBI taxonomy): Eukaryota > Metazoa > Arthropoda > Insecta > Mantodea > Metallyticidae > Metallyticus > Metallyticus violacea. The sequence goes on from CM060833.1 coordinate 32,402,824, forward strand.
GACCACAATAGCTAAAAAATATCCAATTGGATATTCCCTGACAGAAGAAATCAGTAAGACTAATACAAGGAGAAAATAACGTTCTGAAAACAAGATAAAATATAACGACAAGAGTTTATGACATGTAGGGCGATAATAATTTAACATCGTATTCAATAAATTAAATATAAATTGGCATTACAATGTGTTTATACGACATTTTTATGCATTAAAGTTATTACTACAAATTCTTAAATAGCATAAAATTTACCTTTGCACTTTTAGGTTCAAACAGATATACTCAAGGTTATAATTTTAAGTGTGCGGTTTTCTTTAAAGTGTTTAACAAATGTTATCATTGCTGAGGCACCACAGGCGGTGGACAGTGGTAATACAGAGATGAAATGAAAAATTGGGAAATTATTTTTTTTAAAGGGAGGAAGCGTTATAGGCCTAAGTTTAAGGTATCTCCCGGCATTTGTTATTTATGAAAACTGAGGAAAACATCTCTGGCGGAAATAGAACCATACCTTCAGCACAAGAGTCCAAGTCTTAATGCCTTTGGCCTTTGTTTCGGTTGAAGGTTATGAACTATACTCATACTGGATTGCCTATAGACTGAGATAGTCTTTTTAAATATCCACATTTGCCCACGCTATTAGCTACATCCTATATACGTGTACGTGTAAGTGTTGAGGTTGTAACCATCATTATAGGTGTATTATTATCTGAATTATACTTGAAATTTAACATCAAAACCCATAATTCATTCCAAAGCGCTACAGAACAGAAAGAATCATTAACAACATGATATTATTCCTTCCGGTTGACTAGTCTATGCCATTCTTCTGACGAGATAAAAATAAAATTTGCCTCAAAAAGTTATCTAAAACTTGAAAAAGTTACTTGAAACTTGAAAAGTTAAGAATATACTAAAAGAGGCATGGCATACCAATATTTGAAGGCCGCATAGTTCCTTTACTCTTTTTTAAAGGGTTAAATGTATGCGATTTCCTTTACGCTATATATATACGAGGGCCATCCAGAAAGTAAGTCCCAATCGCGCCTGGAGATGGAACCACTTGTCGGATAGAAATTCGCATGTGCAGGAGTAGAGAGGAAGTATGTGGGAATAATGCAGTAAAGTTTCAGCCTTGTGACGGCCGTGGTTACCGCGCTGTGCTAGGAGAAAATGGCTGCTCTGATATTGTCTCCCGCCAACTGCGAGGTTCGTGCAGTCATCCGAGGTTTGCTCGCTCAAAAGCAAAGTCCAGCAGAGATCCAATTGTATCAAGTGTATGGACACGACATTATGGTAAGACGATGGTGCAGGCCGTTCACTGAAGGACGAACCAATATTCACGTCGACGACCGTAGTGGCCGACCGTCCCTGGTGACGGCAGAAGTGCTGGAAAGTGTGCGGCAAGCAATTGAGCAGAACCGGCGCTTCACAATTTTAGAACTCTCTTGTCAATTCCCCAGATGTCTCGCTCCCTTGTGCACGAAATTCTCTCCCGGAAGCTTGACACAATTGGCGATGGATCTCTGCAGGACTTTGCTTTTGAGCGTGCAAACCTCGGATGACTGCACGAACTTCGCAGTTGGCGGGAGACAATATCAGAGCACCCATTTTCTCCTAGCACAGCGAGGTAACCATGGCCGTCACAAGGTTGAAATTTTACTGCATTACTACCACATACTTCCTCTCTATTCCTGGGCATGCGCATTCCTATCCGACTAGCGGTGCCATCTCTAGGCGCGATTGGGACTTACTTTCTGGATGCCCCTCGTATATATACATTCCCAATAGAAAGAACTACAGAGTTTATTCCATCAAGGACAGAAAATGGCAAATTTGAACATTTTACACTTCTCAGATTTACATAAAACTATTCTTTAAAATACAATTGCTGTTCAATAAAGAATTATTATTATTATTATTATTATTATTATTACTGTCATACTTTCTCAAGTTAAATTTTTATTTTACAATATTTTGTTAGCACAATACAATTGTTACCGCCTTTGAGAGGTTGCAAGTTGAGACATGCTCAGTAATCCTACAGCCAATACACGACGAACAACATGCTGCTCAGAAATTCCGCTTTCGTCTCAAAAAATCTTCAGAAGAAGCCTTGAAGACAGAGCAGGGCTATGGAGAATTTGTTCATCACTATAGCACAGCTCGTAGATGATTTAAAATTATTCAAGAGAGGCAAACAATTTTAAAGAGAGGTCCAGTTTATGCTCTAACGAAAGATAACATTAACACCGCTGCTATCATTGTGAGAGAGGATTGTCGAATACTTTAAAAAATTCTGAAAATGTCACTGAGTAACAACCACACGTTGGAACTGAAAAGTTACATATGAGATGTGTTTGTGCTCGGTTGGTTCCAAGACTCCTGACTTCCGAGACGTTTGTGTGCAAGTTTAGCATGCAGCTGAAGATGATGTTACAGGAGGATACGTAGTTTCTTTCAAAGGTAATCCCTGCTGTTGAAACTTGCCACAAACAGCTTCGTGAAAAGCAGATAACCACATAACCACAAACAAAAAATGTCGTTCCTTTGGCTGAGAAACTTATGGTCATCTCCTTTTTCGATATTTAAGGAACCAGCAAGTCGTACCCGCACACACTGTAACTGGGAGATGTCCTGAAACTCTGCAAGGCCACATTATGCGCAAAAGGTAACATTTCCGTGCAGAAAATTGGATGCTGCATAACGATAATGCAAGACCGCACATCGTAAATGTTGTCGAATATCTCACAAAAATCAATGTGAGGTATGGTCCCACCCTCTGTAACATTTTTCTTTTCCTCAAATTGAAACCACTCTCTCGTGAAACGCATTTTCCGTTATCAAAAGCAGTGGTGAAGGCTGCGGAAGCGATACTAAAGGGCCTGTCAAAAACGCTGGGACAGGTGCATTGCATTCAACGGGGAGTGCTATGAGAAAGATCATGAAAATATGTGCTATCAAAAAAAAAAAAAAAAAGAAAAAAGAAAGAAATTCTTTATTGAACAGCCCTCTCTGCTTTTTTCCTATTAATTGCAAACTTAGCAGAATAACTAAATACATAGCTATTTTCCCAAACTGAATAGATACTGAAAACGTTATAATTCGAATAATAATAATAATAATAATAATAATAATAATAATAACAACAACAACAACAACAACAGCAGCAGCAGCATTGAATGCTGTTCTTTAAAAAAATGTGAAATTTAGCAACTAAGATTCCAAAGTACAAAATGCCGAATGATGTTCATCTAAACGTGAATAAATGCAAAGGAATAAACACTTTTGTATGTCAAATGTTACTTTGGAAAATTTGCAAGTTGCCATTCACTAACTTCGCTAAGAAGTTGCAGTGCTTGTTATGGTAGACGATACAATGGAAGTTTGCTTTCATATTTAAAATGTTATATTTCAGATCTCGCTTAAAACAGCGCGAGTGTATGTATACGAGAAATTTTATAAAAGAATGGGAAGGGAGAAGATGAAAGTGGTGGTAAAACTCGGAGAGAAATGAATAGTAGCATAAGAAAATGAGAAGGGAGAAATGTCTTACTTGACAATTCTTATGAAAAATCTCATTTTTATTAATTTTGCTTCTGGAAAATGGCACGGTATTATACAAAACCGCTTTGCAGAATTGTTTAATATTTCATGAGATTTCAGTATTTTCTTCTCGTTTGCAAAGTTACTGGAACTGTCCAACAAGCTTACTCCTCATGTGTCCGTTTTAGAAATTCTCATTGCTGTATTTACCAAATATTTCATTCATTTAGAGGGTTTATAGCTTTGTTCGATAATCCAAATCGTCAAGGCATTATTGCATGTGCAGATACCAGCTTGTAGTTAGATGAGGGAGGCGTTGACAGCGAGTGATAGGGCGCTTGTATACTACTCGATGTGTGTAAATTATGTGCTAATTGTTCTTCGTTAAATGTAGTCTTGAAAAACAATGTGATATTGTCAATTATGTATGATGACTTCTGCAGAAAAATGTGCGGCAATTCGTAAGAAAGTATCCTGTGCTTTAGGTAGAGAAACTGTTCACCAACTTTAAACAAATCTCTAAATGATAAGCAAAGTTTTCCAAGCAGACGTGTTCTTACGGAAGAAATAGAGGCATTTCCTGCGCATATGCTGGTCATGTATTATGAAGGACATTGTTTTCAATATCTCTTAGTATTACTATTGAGTGTAAATACAATATCATTTTATGCTTTCAGTCATAATATAAATATGCCGTACGGTCTGTTTTGTTTCCCCCAGAGTGTTTTGCCTTCTGAGCAAGCGAACCGCTTGTTAGCCGGTTAGGCTTGCCAGCCGGGTCTCGGTGCGTAGTGGGAGGGTAAAATAATAAAACAAACTAATCATATAACAATACACAACCAATAAGAGACTCATTACTTACTAAATAATCAAATGAGGTGTTGAAACTGCCCGCCTTTATTCTCTACACATTTTTAAAATTTCTTTAAGAAATTGTTCATCACTTGCTGTAATGCATTTTGAGAAATCCGGACAAATTCCTAACAAATATTATCTTTGAGTTCTTGTATGGTATGTAATTTTGACTTGTGCACGTCAATTTTTAATTTACCCCAGAGATAATAATTGGGGAACTGAGGGAGCCACAAAACTCTACTGATAGCTTTGTCTTGTGGAAAAACATTGTGAATTGCTCTCATGGAATTATTCGCAGTGTGAGCAGTTGCAGAGTCCTGTCGGTTAATTGTCTGAAAAAGAGGATTAGTGTGGCACTCATGTAAGTAAGAGAATCAACTGCAGCCTAAAAAAATTGTCCTATGATTCTTACGCTAATAAGTTAACACACGTATATAAAAACACGCTGTGCCGATTTGATGTATGTTGTAGAATTAAGAAACGAACAACACAATACTCGGCTGCGACAGTCAGCAAGAGCAATTAGTAAGCAAGTAGGCTTGCTGTCCCCTCCACGGCACAGCAAACAAGTGCAGGCTCGCGTCGCGGGAGAAAGCATCACCGATCATTGCAAGTGTAATGAGTTGTAACTAAACGTTATTAGTAGAAGAAAGTTCGACTAAAGATTGGAGTAGAAGTAAACAATAATTACAGCATTATAAACAATAAAACAACAAGAGTCTACAAAGAGTCTTATTTTTAAAATATGGCCAAAATTTTCTGACCATGGCTGCAAAATAACTAAAATAGCATAAAATATAAAAATTAGTGTAAGTGAATGCTGTTTAATATCTCGCCCTCCCATTCAATTCTGGAGGTGAAATTTTGCTCAGAGACCTCTTCTTTGTAACTTGGGCTATTTTATCGTGCGTGCCGTAAATGTACGACACGGGACCTACGGTTTTACTTCCCTTCCGAAGGGAGCCATACTTAGATTTTTACACACGAAAAAATCTAACAACATCTAATCAACCCTAGCCGGGACTGAACCCGTGATCTTGGGTCTATGAGGCAAATATTGTTATCACTAGATCACCAGAACCGACGCAAAAATAAATGAAAAAGACCATATGTTTACAAAGACAAATGTACTTGTTTCAGTTTCTCTCTACTAACTGCAATTTCCTACTAATTAAGTAGCATCCTGCTTATTATAAATTATATAAAGAAGTAAGAAGGAAAAGGAAGCGAGAGCTTAATGAAACCGGAGAGGCAGTATAACTGAGAGGCGGAAAAATATTCCGGCTTTATTCATTACAAATGCCACTTACTATAGGCACACAGTTTAAGGAATATACTTGCAAGAAGCTTTAGCTAATCACGATCTTCAGTGTTCAGTGTCTCGAAGTGATGAGTCAATTCCTACATCATATACGCAACAATTTAAACGAATATAGAGACGAAACCCATAGCTCCAAAGGACAGCACTTGCTTTCTGTTCACGTCAACGTAAATCCCTTATTTTCATTCCTAATGGCTGTCAATATTCTGGCACATGTTATTTAAACGGAATGCAGACAGCTGGAACTTGAGCTGGATGCAAATAATAAACACAGACGCATAAGTGAGAAAATGCCAGTTTTAAAACACCGCGATTGTTCGTTTTGCCATTGGAAATAAGCAGGAAAAACACAATTAGACTCCAAACAGTGGTACAGAGAAATATTTTGTGTTTACATTTATTCCAAATATAATAAAGATATTACAGGTGCCACATTATCTCAGTGCTTTAATTAATTAGTACATCAACACAATTAGTGTTCTACATTCTGCTTTCTTTCTTTATATTTGTTTTTCTTTCTTTCTTTCTTTCTTTCTTTCTTTCTTTTAAGTAGTGGTACCAGTAGTACGGCTGCTTTTACAACAGAGAAATGTAATATCATCCGGGAACACAGCAGAAGAAAATTTCCACATGTATAACATTTCGAAGAGGTTGTCATCTGCTGATGAGCTTGAAAAAAATGTCTCGAAGACGGCGAGTTGGCAGTTTAGGTATATGTTATTGGAAACTCTGAGGAATGTATTTTTACATGTCACGTTTTGCACTCATCCCGATCAACATTTCAACTCCGTTTTGCTTACCTCTTCTCTGCCTTCCTTGCTTGATACGTGGGCGTGGACTTATTTAGGAAGCTTTCGCCTTTGGGCCGTAAAACCTTGCCTGTTAACCTATTGAAAGCTACGCTTCGATTAGAGTAGGCAATTCCTAGTTTTATTACGTTGAAGACAAAGTCGAGAAGTTCCGGGGTGTTTGAAGTCATTTCGGACTTTGTAATTAGAGTTTTCTAATGAGCTTTTTCAATGTGTATAGCCAGTTACCCCGGTATTTAATCATACATTTGTAATATGATTAGTTTAATTCTAGATTTTTATTCATGTAACTCTTTTCTCTTTTACGTAATATTTTGTAATTGCTTGTCAGATAGCTTTAAAGGCAATGCGTGGTGTGTTCAAAGTTCATTTGCCCTGATAACGATGTTATACGTTCCATTCTTACAAATTTTGTTATCTTGTATGCGAGTATGAAGGAAAGTATTATGTATGTTAGGCAATAATTGCTGCTTTGCTCAAGAGTTTACATAACCTGACACTTAAATGGGCCAGTTTTTTTTTTATCATTTATTGTTAAGGCCTTTGTTTTAAAGTTTTTCGAGAATACGAGGATTGGTTACAAATTATTTAGACTTAGTCTGGCATGCAGACCCTGGAAGTGCACTGCGTGGAGTGCACTGAGGTAGAAATAGTTTACAAAAATCTAATATGCTACCCCCGCTCTCTGCTTTAACAATAACAAAACGTTTTTCATATAGAAGTGTACGAATGAATAACAACATTAAAAAAAAAACAATTGTGCGAAAAAATATCGAAACCAATAACAAACTCTTAAAAATTGGTAATGCTCAATCTCTTGTGAACTGTGAACTACATCATGCCAGTTTTCAATATTGAGAAAAATTAGAAAATGAAGCTCTATAATTCTATTGACAACAGCAAATTACCCCTTAGAGAAAAGGTTTATGCCCAGAGACATACTATTAGAAGTGTCCTTGAAAAAAAACCTAAAGGCACTGTATACATATTTGTTCTGTTAGCTGAGAGGCTCCCGGATTGTTTAAATAATTTTAATTTTACGCATTATTTATGAAAATTAATGCAATTTCATTAATTTTTAAACATTAAATACTTTTTCAAACATATTGCAACCACTCTTATATATGAGAATATCATTTTCGGTATATTATTTCCTTTATTGTATGAGCGTACATGATTTGCATTTCATAATGATCTCGTTTTTACCGGTAGAGTAACAGGAGGTAACACACTGCACTTTCAACACTCAGTGGCACTCTCAGAAGCGGGTGTTTCCTTCTCTGACTTTGTATCAGAGTTTGCAACCTTACGGGCATGCTGCGGATCAAGGTCCTTATGTAAGGCCTCCCATTGCTCACACAAAGCCTCCCAGAGTTCACTGAGGCTCTCAGGAACATTTTGACGAACATTCCCCCCCCCCCATCATGTCCCAAATATACTCAATGGGGTTGAGGTCGGGGCTTCGTGCTGGCCAAACTAGCGCCTGAATCCCCACCTCACACAAGTACTTGTCACAACGTGGCCACCGCCACGGATGGCCGAGGTCGTTAAAGCGGGACTCACGAGGGGCACTTCTGGGGTTCGATCCCCGCCAAGACCGTCCTTCCTAACTGAGGTTTTTTCCATGTTTTCCCCAGTCATAAATGGCAAATGCCTGGAAGATGCCGTAAACGTAGGCTTGAAACGTTTCCTTCCTTTAAAAAAAATCCTTTTCCAGTTTATCATTTCATTTTATGAATCATCAGTGTCTACCGCCTGTGGTGCCTGAGCAGTTAAAACGGGCGTTCAGCACTATTTATAAACAATGTGGGCCTTGTGTGGATGGGCATGGTCATGCATGTAGCGGAAATCATTACCAACATGCTCCTAAAGAATTTCTTCAATGTACCGGTTTGCATAGAGCCCCGTTCTCCACAAAAACCATCCCTGTTTTGGTTTTCATACTGATACTAGCCCACACCACGACAAAACCTCCCTGAAAGTCACCATCGATGAGAAGGTGCAAGGGGCATACCTTTCTCCAGTTCTCATCCATACTCTTTCCCTCCCATTAGGCGATTTTATACTGAACCTCAACTCATCCGTAAGTAGGACAGTCTTCCATTACTGTTATGTCCACCCCAGATGTTGGCGAGCAAAGGCAAGGCGTGCTTGCCGATGTTGCTGGGTAAGCAAGGGACCCCTGGCTGGTCTTCTAGAGCTGACCTATGCTTCTTTAAATCTCCTTCTTACACGCCGACATCGCCTCCTTATTGCCTTTCCAAGCGATTTTGAGCTTCTACGGCTTTTGTGTGGAGATCAAGCAAAACTTGTAGCCGCAGAAATTTATCATCTCTGGCAGATGTCACCCTTCACGACCTAATCATGATCTTCTGCAGTAGATACAATTTCCCTGACCCTTCCATTTGTCCTTTGTATGGTAGAGATATTGACTTGTAGCACCTGGGCAATATAATGCATGCTCCGTCCATCTTCCAACTAGCAGTTGCCCTAACTGCTTTAGCAGCCTCCTCTGCATTTAACGGCTCTTTACCTCATAAAAGTATGTGTTAAACTGATTGATATACATCAACTGTAGAATAAAACGGATTTAGCAACAATGCAAGAACAACAATGTCATTAGGCATTCCAATTGACCCAGGTGTAAAAATGTGATTAAATTGCATCCATTTTCATGCTCATGCAATAATGGAAACTAAAAATCAAAATGATATCCGAATGTACAAGAGTGGTTACAAAATGTTTGGAAAAATATTTAATGCTCAAAAAATGAATAGAATTATAAAAATTCGCATATAATAATGCGAAAAATTAAAAAGGTTATAGCAATTTAGGTGTTGCGTTTGTTTGTTTAGTTTTTTTCCTCCTCACAGTGAACTTATACCCTCCGTTTTTGTAGAGTGCACGGAGGTACACTCCAGGCTTACACGTTGTAGAGGTCACCCGAAATCAACCGCAAGTTGCCTCTCGAGGGAGACGAACACTCGACTTGTTGATTAACAGGCGGTCCCCAGACCGACATACATGTTGTTATACTGCAGTTCGCCCGCTTCCCATCAACACTCCCGTCAACATCCATTCCATCTCCGGAGAGCTTTGGGCCTGTCCAAAGACAGCCCAATTGCCAGCTCGTTTCCGGTAATGTGTG